>JAGFPH010018932.1:1990-15803 GCA_018207615.1 Philaenus spumarius
ACCAAACGGATTGGAACGAAATTTGGTATGTAGCTTCCTCTAGGGCCGTAAGTGCTGGCTTAAAAAGGGTTTTAAAAATTTTTAAATTTTAGAGGTGTTTGAGGGGGTCAAAGTTACTAAGTAAACAAATGAACGGATTGGAATGAAATTTGGTATATAGCTTCATCTAGGGCCGTAGGTCCTACCTAAGAAAAGTTTAAAAAAATTTGAATTCTTAGGGGGGTTTGGTGGGTCAAATTGACTAAATCACGATCTCTTCAAAACTACCAAACGGATTGAAATGAAATTTGGTATGTAGGCTAGCTTCTTCTGGGCCATAGGTGCTCGCTAAGAAAGGGTTTAAAAAAATTCGAAATTTTAGGGGGTTGGGGGGGGGTCAAAGTTACTAAAAAATCCCCATAAAAATACATAGTGTAATATATTTTTTGGTTAATATACATTTAATTTTGATTTCTCTATCGATCAATGCAAATCCGGATCGGGGCATCTATCTATATATTTTGCTGCCCCGATCTATATATTTATCATCATATCTAATGAACGATTTGTCTAAACATGGTGAAATCTCAAACAATATATTATACTATTTATGAGATAGATATTCCATTTAAACAAAATATTGTACTGTTATAAGTCTTACAAATTTTTTTTTAAGGGTTTAAAATATTGGTAAATTAGACTTTTTATTTTGTTGCCTACAGACTGATCACGATTTCTTAAAATGTATATAGCCTTGAAACAAGAAACCTGACACAAATAACTGTACCTTGCCCATCCTGCCCCTCCCTCACTTTCACTTTCCTACTCACTGACCACAAGGCACTGGTGCATCAGTTGGGCTTATCATTTTGATGTTCTCATTCCTCTAAACCCTTGTACTCCTGATACTCCTGTTCCCTCTTATATTGCGGAGGATAATATTGGGGAAATTGGGCAGCTTTCAGACAATGATCTCCAAAACTCTGAGTCTCCGTCGACAGAACCGTGTTTGTCTTCTGATACTGTTGAGTCCCGCCGTAAATCGCGAGACTGTCAAAAGTTACAATCAAAAAAATCCTGCCGTGCATCGTGAGGCTTCCAAAAAGTACAGTCAACAAAATCCCCAGGTCAAAATGGCTGCCGTTCAAAAATACAGTTCTAAAAGATGTCACATGAAGGTGCTTCCATGGTCTGAAAAATCAATGTCAGGGATTCACTACAACTGCAACACCGATTATCACAAAGACAAAACAGTTGAACTAGGTCCTATGATGACATGTAAATGGTGTACAGCTATGAAGTGGTATAAATGACTTGGTTTAGAACCTACGACTCATATCCTTATGACACACAAAGTTACCATCATTTGTCGCATTTGTTTCACCAAAATAATTATGCAATAGCGAAGCATTGCAGGGTCAGCTAATTAACTATAACAAGATATTGTTATAACACATTTTTTATTAATCTCGGCTATATCGAACAGAACTTGAACATAACAATGTAACTATTGCTGAATAGTTATTTACATATGACTATTGTATTTACATATGACTATTGTCTAGAGTATAAACATATGATGCAATAAACATATGATATCTACAGTTACATAAACAATTAATTATACAGAAATAATGTATAAAAACTATCACACTTAACGTGTAAGCTTTTTACTCTAAAACAAATCAGTTGTGCAAATACATCAGTAGTTTTTTTTTGTAGATATACTAACCTTTAAAACCAAATTTCTAGAATATTTTGTATGCATTATAGCATTTCATGATAATAATATTTCCAATTTGGTAAGTAACGAATGCCTTCAATGCAAATGAAGTTATCAGCTGTTTCTTTCAAACTTGGAATCAAAAACCTGAATACGAGATCTGGTGCTACCTATAGGATTTCAAAAGCAACTTGTTGGTCTACAAATAATATTACAATTTCATGCAGAGTTTAAAAAAATTAGAAATTAAAATTACTTCTCCACGCTTACAGACTTCTAATAGATTTTTATATTGACAAAGAAACTATTAACCCTAAGTTTAAGAGATATTTTATTTAAAGAAATACAGAAATGAATGAACAATAAATTTAGTAACACACAATTGTTCTTACTGCAAGCCAAGCAATAACAAAGAAAACTGAAAACATATGTAGGCCTACGTTTATTATATAAATTACTAGCTGACACGTACGGCGTTGCCCGTGGTGGTTAGTATTTTCAGTCTTTTTAACGTAATTGTAATCTTTTGAAGTGTTCAGTTAGTGAGTGGTATATGGCTTTTATATATATAGATCTTAAATAATAAAAGCACTATTGTCATAATAATAAAAGATCTGAAATTATGATTTTAGTAACTTTGATCCCCCCAAACCCCTCCTAAAATTTCGAAATTTTTCATACCCTTTCTTAGAGAGCGCCTAAGGCCCTAGAGGAAGCTACATACCAAATTTCATTCCAATCCGTTCGGGCGTAATTTGAGGATGATCAAAAACGCATTGAAAACGCAAGGAAAAATGCAAAAACGCCTATTTCTGGCGTAATTTTGGGAGAATCTCAAACATTTTTTAACAGACTACTTTTAGGCCTTAAACGAACCTAAGTACCAAATTTCAACATTTTCTGCCAATTAGTTCTCGAAAAAGCTGAGAAAACGCAAAAAATCGCTAGAAAAATGCGAATATTGGGCGTATCTTTGGGATGTTTTCAAAATCCGTTCTTAGTGCGCGTCTTAAGGTCCAACTGAACATGCATGCCAAATTTGAACTCATTTGGTTCAGTAGATTTTTAGTTCTGCTGATGAATGAATGAGTGCCATTTCGCTTTTATATAGATAGATATCTGCTAGGATAAATACAATCAGTTTGAGTACAATTTTGCACCACTATACAGCACCAGTAATCAGCTGCAATGCTATTTTCACGATTGGCCTTCAAACTATATGCTATAAAAGTAGTAGTTTTACTTTTGAATTCAGTTTTAGACTTTTCATTACCATTTGTACTCATTTTAAAAGTTTTTGAGGGATATTCTGCTGCCCAGTGACCAGTTTTTCCACATTTGTTCCAGGAAAATTTTTATTTTGCACGAGCAAGTTTTTCGCAACTTACATTATTTTTAAAACCCGATTAATTGGGAAGAATGAATTTCTTGTCATATTTGTAGGTAGATTTTAAGAATATTGACTATACATATTTATCTGGTTTACCTTTCAATATTGCTTGTTCATAGTTACAAATCTATGACTGGGAGTTCTCAATATAAGTTTGGAGTCTTAGCAAAAATTGTGAAACATATGAAATCAAGGCACCAAGATGGAGATGACCACCCTTTGTCACTAGAAGAGATTCTCGATGAAACAAATCAACTCGATGTTGGTAGTAAAGTGAAGCAGGTAAGGGTGTGATGGTCTGTATAGTAACCGTAAGAGTTTTAGAATACCGGTTGAAACGGTACAAAATTTACACATAAAGCGTATCTGAAAATTCATCTCATTCACCAATTAAAATATGTATGTCATTCATCATGTCACTTATCTTAGAACATCAGTGTTATTACAATAATTGTGAATAAAAATTGTAAAACCATAAATGACCAGGATCTGGATGCAGAAACCCGCAAAAATTTTTATAACTTCTACGAGAGAAGAACTATTATTGAAGAACAATGTGATCAAATGGATCATGGGTATGATCATGTCTAGCTACCAGAAGCATACAAATTTACTCCAAAATTTTACAAAAAGAAAGTCAACACTACACACCAGCTGATCTTAAACCTCAAACAAAGTAAAGTAACAAAGCAAGGAGTAACATCTCAACCGCCTAATTCAGGTTTAACACAAATGTCAATAGCTAAGTATTAATCTACAGCAGCCAAGTAAGGTACCAATACATTTCTTCAACATTGCTAAATACCCAAGCTCAAGAACCACCAATCTATTAAAACTTCAAATTGATCATTACATTCGATAAGCAATACCTCCAAATTAACTTCAAAAGTGTCCAGTGACTCTATCTTTAATATGTCATCAGTGAATACAATCATAACTCAAAACTATCAATTCAATAAAGAGCTCTTAAAGTGACTAATTCTTAAACTATTAAAGAGTAAAGAGCAATCGTCCTTAAACAGTTTCATCATATTCTTATTATAATTACAGTAGAGCGTCGATAATCCGGACGTCAAAAATCCGGACCGTCGATAATGCGGATTCAATTCCGGCGAAAAAACAAGAGAGAAAAAGTTGATGTGAATACTGTACAAACATACAAATTTTTGTCAAACAAAAGCATTGATGCGACAGACTGGGCGGGGTCGTCTTACTGCCACAAAAGAATGCGAGGGTATTCTGCTCATAGTAGGGTAGGATGGAGGAGGGAGGGGTAAACAACAAGTCTAACTATGTACCTGAACACCTGCCGCTTCTTGTGATTTCTTTGTTAGTTGCGTCTCTTGACTACACGTTGTTACTACACCTGTACTGTATTGTTTTCTGTGCTTATTAAATTGTACTTTAACTTCTATCGCCAATCGTTTGCGTTACTTACTAAAGCGAACTATTTCTGTAGTTCAAAAATCAATAACAGACGTTTTTAAAAGCTCTAGCAATGTATGAACTGTTTAATATTCTGTAACTACATATATACTGTATTGTACATTACATATTACTGTAGCCTATGTATGTATATTCTATCATTTAAATACAATATAAGTTCATATTAATTAATGGTTTTATTTATCTGCTTCAATTACTTAACCACTAAAGTGAATTATTAACAGTTTTATCAAGTTTTCTTTTTGATATGAACTTAAACGATTTTTTTTTCTTTTTCGAAAATCCGGACATTTTGATAATCCGGACAGGGTCCGGTCACAATTAATCCGGATTATCGACGCTCTACTGTATATTCTCATTATCACAAAAATAATTCATCTTTTAATAACTACATTTAATAATCATGTTTGTATATTCTAAGTCCTTCCATTATTTTGTTTAATCTGAATTCAGAAAATAAATTTAACGTTAATTGTATTTACTATCCTGTTAATAATTTGTGAATTTTAGATTTATTAATTTAATAAATATTTATTGTCTTGTAACTAGTCGTTATTTCAGGTCTTCTTTATTTTAATTTATAGCTAGCCGGGACAAAAAGATCGAAATTAAGAACCAAGCATGTTTTAACTGTAGGTTTAATTCTATTTTATACATTATAAAAGAGGCATTCCGAATTATTATAAATTTGAGATTATAAAAAACATAAAGTGGAATAAATGCTGTAAACAAAATGCCCTACTATACTGTTTGGCGATGATATAAGTTTATCTGTAGACCTAATTATTAACAGTAGACAGGAGTTTATCTTATGGTAGAAACATCAGTAGAGTAGTACAGCATAGTGTGTGTAAATTGCTTCTGAAAAGCCTGGTAGAAGTATGAAAGCTAGTGCCGTGATAAAAATTTAACATATATCTTTTTTTTTATTTTGCAGTGGTTAGGAACTGAAGCTTTACAAAATAATCCGAAAATTGAAATAAATTTGGAAGGCAAGTATTGCTTCAAAGCACCTTTCAAGATTAAAGATAAGAAAGGATTACTCAAATTGTTAAAACAACAGGATCTCAAAGGACTTGGAGGAATTCTGCTGGAAGATGTTCAAGAGTCGTTACCACATTGTGAAAAAGCATTAAAGGTATTTAAGAAATAAAATTTTTTTAAAGTTTAGTTTTAAACATTCAAACTGATGTAATGTGTCCCAAGAAGTGAATTTAATAAAGGATCATTGATAGACAGAATAGGGTTAAGAGTTGTAAAATAATTCTGGTTGATAGTAGACATGTGCAAATTTAAATGTGACATCAACATTATAAAATGTTTTACAGGGTACACCCAACTTACTAGCAGGACAGATGAGCTACTGCAGTGACTTTTATGGTGACACTTTTGAAAGTAGTAAATGAGCACCGATCATGAACCCTAGAACATGTTTTCGGGTGTCATTAAAATTTTTATATATATACATGTGTTCGCACCCTAATGGTCGCATTTTACGACCGAAATTTGTTTTCTAAGTTGCTCGCACAAGTTCGTTAGCCAAAAAATCCAACAACCAGAAGCAGGTTTTTTTGACTGGAAGTAAAAATTTGTTTAGATTGTTCTTACTAGATTGAAACTTTTTTTGGGGTTTTATCTAAAAACATAAATACAGGAGATTATTCTGCACTTTTGTTTTTTATATGACCTTATAGCCCGTCTGGTTCCCCTAAAATCGGATTCAAATGTAAAATACCATAAAAGAAAAGTACACAGCATATTTTTTACCTCGCAAAGCGAGTTTAGGCCTATACACCGTGAACACAAAGCGCAGTCCATAATCTGGGGCTGCAAACTCAAATTTTTCCGCTGAGAGCGAAACAAAGCAGCTCGTGAGCCAGGGGTGGAGGCTTAGGAGGAAACAAATTCCACTAATATATTTTGTTCACGAATGTAGATATTCAGTGCCCTCGTGAGTAGACCAATTTCCCAAATAGTTTGTTGAAACCCTAAACTCAATTTTGGAAATTCGCTCAACTCACGGTTAAGCTGTGTGATAGAATTATTTGAACATTAAGCTTAAACTTTGTTCTTCTTGATGCCAATTGTCTACCACAACACAAAACAAAACAAAAACTCAAAAATGAAAACCACACAGATTGTCTTGTTTCACAAAGGTGACATACTTCAGGGTTAATGCAAAAACTTTATAAGTAACAATCTCCTCTATCGCTCCAGGAGCACATTGAATCAAGGATTACTACAGTCGGGAGCACGAAATAAGGCGGGTGAGAATTTTAGCGCTGTTGCCAGATATGGGACTGGCAAAGCGAGGAACGGTCGAGAATCGCTTGCCCTGCGGCACGATCTGGCAACACTAAACATCTAGTAAATGACTAGCTGGGCTTTTTCCACCTGAATGCATATGAAAAAGTTTCTGAAGAAGTGAAGTGTTGTTAATCTTATTTTTCTTGTATGTTTTTTGTAAATTTTACATTTGAGGACAATGTCATAACTGTAATTTTTTATTTGTTTTGTGGTGAGTTGTTAACAATCGATGTTGAGAATAATAAGGATTAGGCCTACATTAAGTGTTGAAATAAGATGAGTGTAGCATGTAAAACATTTCAGTAAATTTCATCTTTCTGAGAAATATAATATCCTTAAGATCTAAAAAATAATATGTTAAAACTTTAAAATTAATATTCGATTTTGAATGGTTACAGAGTTTGGCCAACGAAATTATATATATATCTAGGCCTATAGACAAAAAGAAAATCATGTACTACAATGATAGAACATCATCACTTACGGTTGATGAAGAATTTCAGAAGCTTTGGCGTTCAGTTGCGGTTGAGAGTATGGACGATCAGAAAATTGAAGAATACCTCGAAAAACAGGTAATTTTATGTTTTTATTTGTAGCTACAAGACTTTTAAAATACTAATTGTATTTTCTTGTAATTTTGCCGAGCGTTCTCATTGAACTTTTTCATAGCTGTATATGCATATCACTTAACCAATTATAAATAAATTTAAATATCTAAACTCAAAATTTTAATTAAATACTTCCTTCTGGACCACCTGGAAGAAAAAAGTGCACTCTTGTTAGCGAATTTCCATAGGAAAGATTGGCTATTGCTGTGCACCTTATATGGTAAGACCTAAGGTCGGGAGTAGTAAATGAGTACTGATCATGGTACCCATAACACGTATTAGGGTCTCATTAGAAATTATATGTTTCAACGATCAGTGCACCATGACGTTGGGCAAGCCAACTCTACAACGATCCGTACGTAGCGGTCCTCTGTTTGCGAGCAAATTCTACAATAGTATGTGCCCCACCTTTCTGGTAACACTACCTTTAAAAAATCGTTGCAGAATAAGTTATTATCACCTACTGGAAGATTTTGGCTATTTTTTTTGTACGGCCTATGTTATCTCTATAAATATGTTGTTCAAAATTCTCTCAATTAAAAACTTCCAGTTAATTTCATTTCATTTTACTAAAAAAAATCCTCCAGCTCAGAATTAATTACTACTTTACTATGGTTTGTTACTTTAGACCTATGAGCCGTGAGTGCTCTGGAACTGAACTTAAAACTTTATTTATTTTTGCTTTGGATATTACTATAACTTATTTATAGCATTTTCTTAAATGATAATAGTATCGTATGTTCACCATATGATATTGTGAATATGGATGGTATGAGGATGTCTTGGGTACAAATGTATTTAAGGATTTTAATTCAAATGTGTTTAATTAATGTACAAAGCACATTAAATTTAATTAACATGTTTTGATTGTATACATGTTGGTAGACCTGTAACTTTTATAAAGACGATAAAAAAGGGTTGATGTTTAATATGTTTTTCTAATTTCTGTTTTAAAATTTTTTATATATATCAACTATGACTAGACAGATACATTTCTTGAATTGTGTTATACAAGCAAGTAAAAGAAAATATATTTGTAATAAAATGTTTGTTTACAATTTCTACCCTAGGGTATCAGATCTATGCAAGATCACGGTTTGAAAAAAGCTGTACCTGTTCACAAAAGAAAGAAACCTACGCAGAGGAAAAAACAGTTGAAGAAACCAAGAGACAACGAACATTTGGCTGACGTCCTGGAAACTTACGATGACAATAAATGATACTGTAATTTATTGATTTATTTTGTAACTGTTTATAACATTTTTGTATATAATATTATTATGGATCTCTTACAACTATAACATAAATAATCTTTGCAATTCAAACTGTACATAAATTATTGGTTTTCATGACTTTTGTAATATATTGTTGTTTTGTATTGATGAAATTAAACTAATATTGTGTATATTTTTATTTTCTGTGTCAATTTCTGTATTCTCTCCATGTCATTACTGAAAATTCAGAGATAAATGATGCTTCATATAGCACTACTTTCTGTACTCTGGCGACAAAAGTATTTATGGTTATATCACTGACAAATCCTGATTTATTTCCTCTTGAAACAGGTGTGTGATATCAAGTGGATCAGATGTCCATGTTCCCTTTATGCTTGATATGGATACAAGTTTTCTCTTACTGAATTTTAAGAAAAATAATCCAGTAAGATGTATTCAGAGCTTGTATTTTTAACAATTTCAACAAGTTGGGGGTGGACAAATTAAAGGAATTAGCCAGAAAAATTATTGCCCATTCTTACTCTTGCACTAAATGTGGCAGAATCTCTTAATAATGTGGCAGGTATGTCCTGGTAGAATGCTGAGTCTGCAGGTTCGGGCAGAAATAAAAAGATAAAAGTTATGCAACTTTGGATACTGTAGCCTAATAGTAATTGCATAACTTAAAGTAATCTGTATAAATAAAAGAAGACCTGACTGATTCATAATCAACGAACAGCCAAAACTATGATGGTTAGTTCGTCTACAGCGTTAGCATTACTCGAAACCGAGCACGAGTGGTGTAGCGCACAACTTGGTGCTCCTCTCACAACAGTCGGAGGGCAGAGTCGATCGCCATTATGTTTTTAACCAAGGGATATGTTACCCAATAACTGCTGCATTCAAGCGGCAAAATTTAAAAAATACTTAGACAATACACTGATAGGTTTGAAATTGCTACCCTCTTTCGCGGGTTCGAACAATACTTTACTATATTAACAACAAAGGGACAGATCAATAACAATGCATTCCAGTGGTTCAGTGGCAAAACTTATCTCTCTATATTTATTTGTACAATGCAATAACATAAACATAATATGGTTTGATACATTAGACTTTACTTATGATCTACATACATTTCCTATACCAGGTATTGACCTTTATAAGACAGACTGGATTACGGTATTGGCGACTAGAGCGTGTTACTTTTATCTGAATAATCCCAAAACTCTGAATATTACGTGACTCTAACTATAGACTGAAATACTTTGGTTTGCTCACTTAGTTTGATGTCTTCACAGGTATCTCGATGGTCCAAATCTCGAGCTGAATTCCAAGTCCCGATTTCCTGGCCGCACTTTGCACGACGAACCGGCCCAACTTTTTCCGGCCACACGCGATAATAACAGACTGGCCTAGCTACCGGCCCAACACCTTAACAGACTGGCCCAACTCGCAGCCTCTCACTGGTCACCCGACCAGTCCACTCTGGCCCATCGACCACAATCCTCTGGCCCCGATTCTAGATTCGGATTATACTTTATAACCCGTCTAGCTTCCTTGTTGTCATCTTAAAACAAACCAAAGCAAAGCGAGTTCCGTGTTCCGCGTTTAACGAACTCTCCCGCGACCTTGCTACAATTTCCGTGTTTATACCGTACTTCCTTGTCCGTCTTACTGGTCAAAACCCTAACATTCAAAATACTATTTCTAATAACTAAAATACTAAAACATATTCCTGCAAAATATAACATTACCGGAGCCCCAAAAAATGTCGTCCTCGACATTTGCCCTACATCTGAGGGTAGTCCGTAACAGGTACATCACACATACATCTATATACAACTCAATAAAAAACATTCACAACAAAATTGACAAAACTCAAAATACAAAATACCATTCCTAAAAACGTCCAATAACACAATAATCTAATCATATACTTAATACTAACATTGTCCAATATTTTCGAAAAAATATTACGGGGTTTGGGGAAACAGAAAGTTTTTGGGTAGGGGGAATCCGGCGCACTCTCCTGATAGCGACCCGCTATCCGCTGTCGAGGCATCCAACACATCGCAAGATCCGTGGGCACCGACCGCTACCTCTACACCGTGTCTGCTGTTTGCTGCCATGCCGCAACATTCAAGGTAGAGGTTCCTGAAGAACGGTCCCAGAAGATCTACTCTCGGTCCTTTGGCCGCCGCTGCTGCTGCATCCTCTCCGTGGCTCTCCTCATATCTGCTATGGCAGCTGCCGCCATCACATCTTGTATCGCAAGTATGCCCGTAGCTATGCTAACTTCCTTCAACAAACTCAAAAGTTACAATTAACGGTGGTACACATACAACATACTGATCATTGACCGCCGCAGTCTGAAACTGAGCAAAACGCCATATTCAAGTCTATCACATTAGACCCAGCAAACCACCCCTTACCATTTGCAAAAAGACCCCCAAAATTCTACAGCCTTGCATGTACCGACACCGTAGTGCACTCTGTCTTAAAATCACAAAAAAACTAAATCACACATTATACCATAAACAAATTTACAAAAACATTTTATTAATCTCTTAAACTCCATGAACTCAACTCATGTGAGATTCAATAAACATAAACCCCTAATCTCACAAACTCCAAAACGCATGAGTTTATATACAAACATAAACAGTACCGTAAGAATATTCTGCTCTCATTACAGCAGAAATGAGCTTGGCCTTGCCAAAAACTGCCGAATTCGCTCATCAGCAAAACATGCATAATACAACCTACAATGGTCAACAACATAAACCTTGAAACAATGCCATACTGCCGCATCAGCATACCCCGGTTCGTTAACCGCTTGCTTTACCTAGCAAATATCCGTCGACTAAAACGCCTTAATGTCTGCAAAAATTCAACAGACTCAACCTACATAAACTGACAAGAGTCTATTCCCTGACGCAGCAAAATGAGTCAATCCCGACTCGCTATGTAACACGCTGTAACACTTACAGCTCAAAACTACAACGCTCGCAAATTCCTGAGCTTGGCCAGTACAGAAACCTATCATTCAATATTTACCGTAAAAATATCATTAATACGCGAAACTATTATCGAGGCGTCACAAATATTATCGACGCGGCATCTCTACTCGCGCGTCATCCAAATCATCTGTCGTCTAAAGCCGCGGTCAGACTAGGCTAGTTACCAGCCGCTAGTAACTAGCCTCTGGTGATATTACCAGCAACCAGCGTAGTCTGACCCAGCACTAGCAGCAGGATAATGCCAGCGGCTAGTATTTACTAGCCGAAAACAGAAGTCGAACATGTTTAACTTTTTAACGCTAGCTACCATCCGCTAGCAGTCACGTGACCTCCTCGATGGCGCCAGCCAGCCTATGTGAGCCCCTAGTAGCTCACTATATAATTAATTAATATAATAATATTAATTCCCTATATAAAATTACAACTATATGTGGAATTAAATTATACTAAAATGTTGAATTAATTCTGTTGAACCCTGGTCTTGTAACTATTATAGTGTTGTCATTGATTTTTAAAATTTTTTTATAATCAATATTTTAAATGCATTATATTGGTTATTATTGTCTCGTTTATTAAAATAACATTCATAAATGAGTAGTTATTATTAACGGCTAAAAAATCTAAACTCAGAAACGAAATTGTAGGTAGGCATAGAATTTCTGTTATTTAAGATTTATTATAATACTGTTCACTATGCTTAAAGATTTCAATCTAAATATAGGCCTACCTAAAATGCAGTTTAAAAAATGTTTTTGCTAATCCCGTCCAAGGTTTTTAAGAACTAGGCCTAAAGATAATATTTGTCATATATAATACCGCGATAAAAATAACGAAAATCGCGGTATTATATAGAAACATTTAATCAGTTTCATATCACTATTCATTTTCATAACATTCATACGATATTCTAAATGCAGAAGAACAAGAAGGCAGGATTTACAAATCCACATAATACATATTTATATGAAAAAAATAAATAGCTGATGTTTTCAAGACAACAACAGTCACTTTACTAGCGGC
Organism: Philaenus spumarius; assembly: GCA_018207615.1. Classification (NCBI taxonomy): domain Eukaryota; kingdom Metazoa; phylum Arthropoda; class Insecta; order Hemiptera; family Aphrophoridae; genus Philaenus; species Philaenus spumarius. The sequence goes on from JAGFPH010018932.1 coordinate 14,701, forward strand.
TAGTAACTAGCCTTGCACATTCAAATGTGAACCCTTTCTCCTGCGCTGGTTGCTGGTGATATTACCAACGGCTAGTTACTAGCGGCTGGTAACTAGCCTAGTCGGACCGCGGCTTAACATTCGCGTTCTGATATCCCAAATATCCAGCCAAGTAAAACAACAAAGCCACTCGACTTATTACCCCAAAGTTAAATTAATATGAAAGTTCATCACCCGATGCCAATTCATTTACCGTGTGTACATAAACCCGTAACACATACGCACAAAACGCAACGTTTGTGAATTCCTAAGCTCATCACATAAACGATCAAAGAAGACGTACCACCTGGCAACACTGTATTCTCAACCAAGCCTACTAAATTCAGCTCAATCGCAAATACAGCCATATTCTACCAAATATAGTAGGTCAAACCCGAGAAGAACTATTTTTCACGAGGAAATAAGAAAAACAAATCGCTGATCACAAACTCTATCGCCTTAACAACCACCTCGTACACTCTGCACTTAAAATACAACACTTGAAAAACCATATTGCTTATAACATTCATCTAACACATTTTTAAACATTTAATTGAAACAATATCACACACATCTATAAATATACACATATTATACCAAGTACATATATACCAATACATATCCATCAACCAATCAACGTAATCTGTAAAACATGAAAAAGAAAAAGAAAAACCACTGTACTAATCCATACAAAAAAAATTAAACTTAATCACCTAAACAAATCGCTCTCTTTTCTTCTAAACAGAAACTTAATTCAACTTCCAAAAACTTTTCTCTTTTTAAAAACTCTGAAAAACATTTTTGGTAAAGACCAAAACCCACGGCCTTGCACTACTTGATAGGTTTGGGATTTCTAGTTCCCTTAACATCCGGGTTCTACTTTACTATATTAACAACAGAGGGACAGATCAATAACAATGCATCAGTGGTTCAGTGGCAATAATATATATATATATATCTATATTTATTCATACAATGCAATGATACAAATACATACGATCTGACACCTTAGCCTACACTTATACTACATACATCTCTTATACCAGGTATTGACCTTTATAAGACAGACTGGATTACGGTATTGG
>JAGFPH010018934.1:0-11315 GCA_018207615.1 Philaenus spumarius
ATTTTGTGACGCTATCAATGGATTTCACTCCACGATAAAGTTCACTAAGGAAATTGAAAAAGACTGCAACTTACCGTTTTTAGATGTGAATGTGTTTAGGGTAAACAATGTTTTGTCATTTAGTGTATATAGAAAGCCCACGCATACTGATAGATATATAACGGAGGACTCACACCATTCTCCAGCGCATAAAAGAGCCGCTTTTAATTCTATGGCTCACAGATTGGTTAACTTGCCGTTATCTAAGGATAACTACGAGAAAGAACTGAAATATATGTATGGTGCTGCGATTTTTAATGGGTATTCTAAAGAATTAATAGACAACATAGTAAGAAAAATGAATTTCAAGAAAATCAAGGAATCAAGGTGCACTCTTGTGAGCAACAAGCCCCAACAACGATGGGTTAAAACAACGTTTGCCCCACCATTATGTAATGTTGTTAGAAAATCGTTAGCGAAATATGCAAATTTGAATGTAGCTTTGACGGCTGATAATAATCTTGGTAGGATGCTGGGTAATCCTAAAGACAAAATTCAAGAACACGACAAATCCGGAATTTACTGTATTAACTGCGAAATGTGTCCTAAAAAGTATATAGGTCAAACCATAAGAAGCATGAAGATACGAGGTAAAGAACACTTTTCTCATTTAAAATATAATAGGCCTGATAAATCTGCTATGGCTAAGCATTGTTTAGATGAAAATCATCATTTTAAAATAGAAAATTCTAAACTGTTAAAACATGTAACTAAACCCAACACATTGGACGCTTGGGAAACTTTTTATATTAACAAATACCGTAACATAATTGTGAATAATGAATTAGGTCCTTTACAGTATTCTTTATTAATGTAATAATGCTACGTTTTGTTAAATATTAATATTAGTTTAGCAATCTTATTTAAGTTATATTGTTAAGATATTTGATAAACGGTAGGCGGTGGTTAACGCCTTAGCATAGGTTATGACACGCCCCCTGTAGGGTACGCCCCTTCTGGTTAAGTATTTATACGGTGCGTTGTCACACTGTTAGATCAGTTATAGTTTGGTTACTGTAGCCCGTGCATCACTGAGGATGGCGACATTGTCGTTGAAACGCGTTTGAGGTTAGTAAACGTATTTATTGTGAGATTTTGTGTTCAGGTTTTATTTTATCTAATGTTTGTTGAATTTCGTAATTATTGTTGGTAGATCTGCCAATAATGACAGTAGGTTTTAGTGATTAACGTTGATAGATCTGGCAACTATGTTAGAAACTTTCTTCATTATTATTAATAGACTAGTGGACCCGGCAATGCTTCGCTATTGCTTTATTTAATTTTAAGGGTAGTTATCAAATTTCATTCCTTTGACTTAAGTTATTGAATTGCAAATGGTGTTTATGTCAACAATTTATATAAACAATTTATATAAACAATATTTTAAACAGCATATTTGTAAGTAAATAGTTATGTAACTACCGATGTTTGAATTGAATTATAATACAGTAAGCATTTTTCGTTGATTTTTGTTTGTGTTGTTTGGCAATCTAACCTAAAAAAGCTGTTTTGGTTTTTGAAGAATAATAACCCGATTATAAATTAGAGAAATTTTTTGCAAATAAAAGTGTTTTGGTTCATTGTAGGCCTAACCTAAAATTATGTTCAGTTTTTGATCCATAACAGTTGTTTTATTTATAATAATATGTAACAACCGATGTTTAAATTTAATTATAATATAGTAGGCCTAAGCATGTTTTATTGATTTTTGTTTGTGTTTGCTTTTCATTTGTCAATCTAATCTAAAAAGCTATTGGTTTTGAAGAATAATAAACTGATTATAAATTTGCTAAAGTTGCTATGGTAATGAATGTAAACAAACATGTGTTACTAAGCATTTTATACGAACAGCTGTTTTTGAGCGCTATGGTCTTGAGTCCATACAAAAGAGGCTGTTTAGTTTTTTCCAAATTTGAAACTTTTTCGGGAAACTTTTCAAATTTTTCTTTATATAAAAACCTAGTTCGGACTATTACGAACATTTTAAAACAAAAAATTGCCAAATTGGTCCAGCAGTTCTCAATTGATGCGATTTCAAAGAAACAGCAATTCATTTTTATTATATAGATTTGTCAATAATGTCAGTAAGCTTTAGAGATTATTGCTGATAGATACGGCAACACTGTCAGTTAGCTTTCGTGACTGTTGTTGTTATCATAGAAGGCAAAAGGGTTTTTAGGACTGTACATAAAAAAGGCTCAATTTTACGTGTATTACCTTCCAAAGAAGTTGGAGTGTAACTAAAATGGAAGTTTCGTGATATGTTCTAGGTGTAGCTCCGAGTCTTGTTTCGTACTTATAATTCTTTTCTACGAAAATAACATTTCTAGTCTGCCATACCTACTCCGATTTTACTAATCTAGTGAAATCAATTTTTATTTTTAACCATCGTTCATTATTCAACGATTAGTTACATATTTGCGTAAGACTTAATATATTACTAGTAAGTTAGTAATATAAATTCAAAAATATTAAATTGAATATGGTATAGAACTAACGTAGGCTGTAAGACTTGTTTTGAGGTTAGAAGTCGTGGAAAATGTAAATTTTTTAAAGTAAAAACTTCTATAGGCGTACCGCGTCCAAACAATTTTGCGGGCGGTGAATCGGATTTTACCGTCACGTATTTTTCCGTCACGCTCTACAATATACAGTACACATGTGTATATAGCAGAGTATAAGTTTACTTGGTAATACCTCTGAAATGGACATTGTGCTTCCTCATTTTGTATTTAACTATTGTTTTTGTTTGCTTAGTTCTTCAGAAGAATTTACATTAAATTTAATTAGATCTACAATCAACAAACTATATAACCGGAATTTAGGAATTTGTGTTTTGATATTTACCGAACATGTGGTTGGGACTCGGTGTTTAAAATTGCTCTTTCTGTTCCATACTTATTTTATTTTATACTTTAAGTTGATTTTTTTTTAATTACGGATGTTTTTATCATACAGTTCTAACTTATTGTTTACTTCTATTTCGTTTCCAATCCCTATATGTTTCCATTCTGTGTACCAAGAAATACCAGAATCCATAATTCGTTTAGCTAACCCGGCAAATAATGTAAACACATACATCTTATCCATTCGGGTGTCCATATAAATTTCGTAATTTGGTGTGTTTGATGGTAAACAAAATAATTTCTTTAAAAAAACAAAAAAAATATTTGTTCAAAACCGTTGTATTCTCGACAGCCCCAAACCTGTGCATCAGTTGACTTTGTATTCATTGAAAACTTATTAGTTTTGGAGATAACAGAACTTTAGGCTACGACAAATAAATAAATAAATATAACTCAATTTAGTACATGCCTTCACAACTTGTTTAAGTCATGGGACTGTAATTAGAACAACTCCAATAGTAGCAATGACTACATATCAATGCAGATCAATCAGATTTAAAATTGTTAGTTCTCAACCCAAGAACGTCAGCGTTGCAGTAAATGATTACAGCTTCTCAATGCCACCTGTATATTTGTACAAGTCTAACAACTGTCGCATGTCCACTGCCCACTATGATCAACGTCGCTCAATGGAAACGTACAATTTAGAGGCCGATGTAATGCATATTTCAAGCTGCATCTGCTTTGGCAAGAAGACAAGACTTTAAATATTGTAATGTTTGCATGTATCAATTTACGTTCTGTAGTGTTTGGAAAAAACACTGTTCGTGGCTCCAAGGATACTGACGCACTGCGCAGGCGTGGCAAAATCTATTGTGATTTCTAAAAACATCACCTCCACTCGATTTCACGTTCACCGTGCAGTACGGAGCTCCCCGGCTGTCTCAGTGATACTAACAGTCCGAAAACCATCAACTCCCACGCAACGTTCGGACAGTTGACGCAACCCGCAAGACAATAAACGTGATATTCGCAGTAATGTTAGTATAGTTGTGGACAGCCTAACTCTGAAGCAGGAAAAGTTTAGGGTCTTCCGCCCAGCCGACCCTAATTAGGGACGCTTGGCTGCGCTCAATGCAAACAAGTACTAGGTGCCTAATACCAAAAAGTCAGTTAAATTATTGAGCGAATTTCCAAAATTAATTTGATATGTTTTAGGGTTTCAACCAACTATTGGAAACTGAATAGCTGCCTGTGTGTACGAAATATATTAGTAGTAGTTGTTTGCACCTAAGCCTCCAGCTTCGACTCACGCGCTCTTTCGTTCCACTCGCAGCGCGACCTTGCGGTCTCGGGTTATGGACTGATTCGCTTCGCTCGCATCATACAAACTCGGCCGTATTTTACGTTTTGGTCGATTTTGGGGGAACCAAGCGAGCTATAAGGTCTTGTAAAAACACAAAATGTGCAGAGTTAAATTCTACATTTATTGTTTTAGATAAATCCTTAAAAAACAATTCTCGTACGAAGTCTAAAAAAATAGTTACTTAGAGTGAAAAAACGTGGTTCCGGTCGTTGGATTTTTTGACTAACAAACTCGTCCGAGCGAAAAAGACGACCAACGTGTGTAAGAAACCGGACTTGAAATGCGGCCATTAGAGTGCGAACACATACACATAGGCCTATATACACATACAGGGTGTCAATTAAGTCTGGGACCGGTTTAATATTTCGTATATAAGGAAAATTTGAAGGTAGATGTGATTGAGGAACCTACTCTATGTAAAAATACTATTTTATTAAGATATCAAAACATTTATCCACCATCTTGAAAGTAACTTTGTTTTTTTTTTTAAATAGGAAGGTGGACATGTGATACATCATTTCGATGTAGAATTTCAAGAGAAAACCAACGCTGAAATTTGCACATACACATTTTTAACCGATTAAAAATGGCGGTCAAAAAACAAGGAAAACGTGTTTTCCGATTTTGCCCCATTTTGCTGTACTATTAGTTTTTTATATTTATTATTATTCTTTTTGGATTCAGAATTAAATAAGCTTTCAAACGATATGCCACACAACGATATTTGGTTGAAACACTCGAAATCAATTTTAAAAAAATCAAAATGGCTGTAACTAACAAAATTTTAAATACTCCCAAATATCGTTTTAAAACTTATTTAATTCTGAATCCAAAAAGAATAATAATAAATATTAAAACAAAAATAGTACAGCAAAATGGGGCAAAATCCGAAAACACGATTTCATTGTTTTTTGGCCGCCATTTTTAATCGGTTAAAAATATGGATGTGCAAATTCACCGTTGGGTTTTTCTTGAAATTCTACATCGAAATAATGTATCACATGACCACCTTCCTATTTAAAAAAAAACAAAGTTACATTCAAAATGGCGGATCCAAGATGGCGGATAATTTTTTTATATCTTAATAAAATAGTATTTTTACATAGAGTAGGTTCCTCAATCACATCTACCTTCAAATTTTCCTTACGTACGAAATATTAAACCGGTCCCAGACTTAATTGACAGCCTGTATAAAATTTCTAATGTGTTCTGGGGACCATGATCGGTGATCATTTACTACTCGCAACCTTAGGGCTTACCATAAATGTCACTGCATAGCCCATCTTTCCTATGGAAATTTGCTTTCATCCTCTGTGTATTTAGACTATACACACCTCATATGAATTTCTTCAATAATCATGGAAAACCACCTTCAACCAGAATAATTGCATTTTCTCAGTTATTTTTAACTCAATGATAAAACGTCATTTAGCGTTGGATTTGTCTTTAAATTGTTTTCGTAAAATCTTTAGTTTCATGGCTTCGTGTTTTCGTAAAATCTTTAGTTTCATGGATAGGCCTATTCAACTTTGAAAAGTTGAAACCGCCGCCATTTTGAAACGGATAACTGCAGCAAAATTAAATTTTCCACATTTGCGTAAACCAGTGAGATACACTTTCAGGCTGAGTTATACTAATTTATCTTAAACCGTTTATGAGATAACACACATAGATACGGACAACCTCTGAACTAAGCAATTTAGGACCTGCTGTAAAATATGGTAAAGTTTGATAGAATGTTTGCGAGACACCCTGTGGTCCAGTGGTTGTACTACAGTAATGAAAATAGAAGTAAAATATTAAGTTCCGAACGACCGGCTGGCCAGCATGCTCGATGTGTGTCGTCTGTTTTGTATTTATTAATGTTGGACATGTGTTGTTTTATTTAATGTTAGGTGTGCTTTTTGTTATTTGTGTTCCTTATGACTTGACAATGGAAGCATAGAGTAAGCTTCCGAAACCGGTCGTCGCTAATTAAAGGACAGAACTGTTGACGGTACGTAAGGTATGTAACCTAGTTTATTATTTTTAAAATATTAAAAGTTGTAGGTTATTGTGAATCAGGCCAATGGTGGTTTATTAACAAAGAAATGTTTGTTTACCTTCTGACCCTCTCAACATCTTCATCATCAACTTTGACAGCTCCTCCTTCAGCAAGACCAGCATCTTCAGGGTTAAGGAAGGCCTGCAACAACAAAAAATAAATATTTAAAAAAAAATGAATGCGTGTATAATCGCGTTGGAAGTTATACTCCTTTGATGTGATTAAACAATTAAATCATTAAACTTGAAAAATTAAATAAATATATATATTTATTTTCTTGCACAAAGTATAAATTTTATCTTATTATTTAAAACTAAATCAATTATCATTTATTAAGTAAAGAATTGGAATGAAATTAACATAATTTTTAAATTATGTCCACTCCCATAGTTGTGTATTCTAATTATTTATTTTTATTTTATTTTTTTATTTTCAAGGGGTTTTCAAGTTTATTTTTAGGTTTTGGAAGCCTTTTCAAATCTTTTAAATTTTTGTGGGGTTTTTAAGTTTTTTGGAAAAACCGATTAGCACGACATCTATAGTAAACTATACGCTACACAGCCAACGCCGCCCAAGCAAAATATAGTTCCCCATGACACCCTATGCGCGCGCATCATACAAAATCACTTTCATTCTTTTTTCATAACGCGCCTAAAGAAAGTATACTTTCAACAAAATTCCATAAGAGCAATAGCCCTACGCAAGCCAGTAGTAAGAATCCTAGCCTTGTTTTTCACATTTAAGTTTTTCTGAGACCGAGTTTACTAGGCAAAATGGCGGCTAACGACAAAATTACATACATTTAAAACGATTACACCAACAGCATTCTTGCGTTAATATCTTCACCCACACATCGTTCTGTCACGATAACGTCACAGCTAAAGCTGAGTTAAGTGCCTGTAAAAATGGAAAATATTAAACCGATTTAAGTCGACTCCTACATCTTAGAAAATTTTGTAAAAAATAAAATTTACGAAATCGATTTGAAAGCAATTTTGTAGGTCAAGCACTTTGAAATAAACATTTTTTGTCATTTGAAATGTTTTCTTAAAACTCTTCCTTTTCGAGATATTAGCAACTTTATTTCGATTTATTTCAACACGTTTAGGGCCGCCATTTTGTTTTGGGTGGTCCGATTTTTATTTTCTTAAATAGACCTTTAAAATGAGGTATCACATGACCGTACTTCCCATTTAAAAATTTTGAGTTGCCTCCAAAATCCCCCATTTTTAGGGGACACTCAAAATTTCCGATTGCTTCAAAAGATACTTTTGGCTAAGTTAGTATCGTTCCCCAAAGGATATTTGTTTGTTTTAACAAACACAAAAGTTAAAGGGGGGGGGGGGATTTTTAAGACACCTGGTATATATACTAGGGGATATCCCTGGGTGCTCCGCAAGCCAACTCCGTTGGAACCTTATATACACATAATCATATTATGTTTTCTTTATAATAAAGGTGTAGGATTAATAATAACCCCAAAACACTTGAATAAAAACCTAACCTAAACGTTAGAAATGCAAATACTTGCTTCAAAGTGTGAAATCAGGTGTTAGTGGAAATATTAGATCAAACAGCTGCTTTATCTGTTATTTTATTCAATTGGTTGCTTTGGTAATTCATCAGTCTCGACCTAACCTAAGATTTTTCCGACTAAATTTACAAATATTGAAATAAAAATGTTTTTATCAAAATGAATTATAGCCTATGTTACTCAGGAATAGTGAAGCTTTTTATTAGTAAAACTATTTGTTCAATCGGTTCAGTAGTTCCAGAGATTACTTCCTACATACAAACAAACAAACAAATTTTACCTCTTTATAATATTAGTATAGACAAAACACTTTTAATTGCACCCCAAACCGTGTTCTTAGCAATTGCCATTGTCCACCCCCGACCTTAGGTCTCACCAAAGAGCTCATATCTCCTATTGAAATAAGTCTTTCTCTTTATTTCTAATGACAGGATCAGTGCACAGCCCATGTAAGTCTGTCCTGTTACACAACACCTCATTAGGTAACTTATCGTCTGCCTTCCTGCGATGTGATTACAGTACTAAGTAAGGTCTCTGGTTTCTGTTACTTCCTGCTTGAAAGCTTCCTTCCTGTACTGCACACCTGTGTTACTTAATGTCACGTGGGCTGATGTATGATTTGTACGGATTTTTAGATAGATTTCGAAGAATTCATTTATCGTAGTCATTATCTAGTTGACCGAGCGAAGCGAGGTCTCCGTTTTAGTTTGACCGTTCAGCATTTCGTCTGTGTGTCTGTTTGTCTCACGATTACGGCCAAACGCCTTGACCGATTTTTGTTGATTTTTTGCAAGAATGTTCCTTATTCCTAGGCCGAGAGATGTATATATAAGGGTTTTTCCATTTTTAATTTTTAACCCCTTAAATAAAATAAAAATGGCGGCCGCACCGTTTCTCCCTCCGTCTTAGCTTAGGGTTCGTTCTCCGTCCGTCGGCCATTTTTTATTTTGTTAAAATTAAATTAATGACAACCATAGGCGTGTCCAGCGGAGATGCCACCGGTGCCGTGGCACCACCACTAGATTGAGATTAGGTGTGTGCAGAATGTGCTTTTTACGTAGAACGTAGAAGCACTATTTAAAAGCCACTTCATATATTGTTCTAATTAACTTTAATTTGTGAAGCATTTTCCGCAATACAAAATGTGCCATCGGCGGCCATTACTGTACGTTTACGTTGTGATTTGTGAAGCAGCTACACAGCTACACCCGTAGTGTAGAAGTGTAGTTGCCGTTGTTGCCGCAGACCTTACTCAGCGCTAGTAACTTGCGATGCTGGTGCCGCCGCGCCGGACTGCTGGTGACTGTTTATGTTTAGTACTTAGTGCAACTTTGTCAAAACAAAGGAAATGTATACTTCCTTAGACATTGAAATCATGAATGTTCTGAAAAGAAAAGTATCAGCCCTATTAGAAGACACTGGCTGCTCTTTTTCCCCTTTTTACGCGCCCACAAAAAAAGAAGAATTGAAATTTTGTACTTACTACCCAGTTTTGGACCGCCTTGTAGAAAATCTGAATACTCGATTTGATCAAGAAACAAAAAAAGTGATCTCAGCTTCAGGAAAATTTATCGGATTAAATCTTAATGACTGTTACAAGTGTGAAAATGAGGACTTTGAAATTCTCGCAAAACAATTCAATGTCAATTCTGCAGAACTAGATGCAGAATTTGAGCTGTTGAAATCAAAGAAACATGGGGAAACTGATACAAATTTTCCGCCTAAAAGTGTTTGGGAATGGATAGAATGGTTATCGACGCTCCAACGAGGCTCAACCTATGAAAACTTTAGTGCTGTTGTTAATAGATTTTGTACAATGCCTGTCACCATCTGCACAAATGAAAGAGTCTTCTCTAAACTGAGCGTCATGAAATCCAAGCTCAGATCTGCAATACGTCAAGACCGTTTAGAAAACTTGATGATTCCGTTTGTGGAACAAGAACTGGCTACTAACCCAAGAACATGTGATATAATTGACAACTTCAAGAACTGTGTTGCATTCGATCGTCGGATGACTCTATAAAGTGACGTGAAACATCATCTTGCAATACTTCATGTTCAAGTGACGTGTATCACTTTGGTCTTGACTTTGACTTTATCAAGTACAAAATAATAAATTTTAACCTTGATTATATTGACTTTTGTACAATACACATTGATAAAACTTACACTTCTGTGTTCCTACCAATATTGTAGGCCTTCTTTGTATTTACATGTAAATAAAAATTCTAAATAAACCCAGTTCTTTATATTCGTTATCCAAACTAAATAAAGAAAAATAATTTATATGGCTGCCAGATAGTATAAAAAAAATGTTTAGGCAATAATTTTCAAATATTTCCCGGATCCTCGTATTTTTGAGCATGGTACTTCAAACACTATGCCCACAGAAAGCTATTTTTGGCACTATCAATACTAAAGTTCTAAACACGCCTATGATGACAACATTAAAAATTAGTAAGATTATGTGTTTAAATTTGGTATTCACACTGCTTATAGTATTTTCCTATCAGTATAACAAGGTTCAAACCTTCCTATGTAAACATTCAAAATGGCGACGGTTTAAAATGTTTAAAGTCAAATATCTCAGAAAGCGTACATTTTACGATCATTTAACAAGAAACAAATTATTTTTATTTTTCATGACAAATAAAATTGATTTCCCGCTATCAAGAAGCTTGTCATACAAACGTTGCAAAGTTTTAAACAAGTTAAAGTCTACATTTTGTGTATATTTGATCAAATTTACTTCATTATAGCACGAGATATTGTTACTATGTGCATAACGTCTTGTGTATTCTTCAACAACACTTATCATTACGGCATTGCCAGCTGTTTGTGAAATCGTTCTTGAAACTCTACAGCAGCTCACATCAAACTAGAACGACCTGTTCCATAAGAACGAAAATAATGCTCTACGATAACAACCATCTCTGGCCTGGTAAGAAATGCTACAGCGTTAACTAACCCCAAACAAGAAAGTAATAATAAGCAACGTGGCCTGGCAACAATCAACAATGTAATCAGCTGTTCTGAAACCCATCTACAGCTGATTTAATTCCAGTAATGTTTGTTTTGGCACATACTGTATTTACAAAATCCAGTGTATTCAATTTCGTGTTCGTCAGCTGCTGACGGCGCGGCGGCGTGCAATTATAGCACAGATACCGCGCGAATGCTGACACTTGAGCAAACCGCTACTAACCTGACTAAAAACATCAGTACCCGGTACATCTCTGTTTAAAAACGTTCAAAGGACGCACATGTGAGCTTGACACTGAACAGTATGAGAAGCGGCTGACGCACAGTACATTGCACGCCAACCCCCATATTGGGAGTGTTTTCAATACACAGTGCATTGCGTGCTTCGCACGCCAACCCGCTTATTGGGGCTATTTTCGATACACAATGCGTTGCGTGCTTCGCACGCCAACCCCCATATTGGGAGTATTTTAAATACAAGGTGCATTGCGTGCTTCGCACGCC
>JAGFPH010018935.1:0-15800 GCA_018207615.1 Philaenus spumarius
CGTTGTGCCGAGTATAATCATTCTTGATACCAAAACATATTTAGCAAACTCATAATTCTACTTGGTAATTCTGTTTGGTAAGAGTAATCATACTTGTTACCAAAACATATTTAGCAAACTCATAATTTTATTTCAAATACGTCGCACCAAGAGTAATCATACTTGTTCCTAAAACACATTTACCAACCTCATAATAACAAGTGCAAGCATACTTGTCACCAAAACACATTTAGCAAACTCATAATTCTACTTCAAGTAGGCCTACGTTGCCAAGAGTTATCATACTTGTTACCCAAAACACATTTAGCAATCTCGTAATGCCAACAGTAATCATGTTCCCAAAACACATGTAGCAAACTCATTAATTCTAAATTTGTTTTTTATGAAATGTATATATATCAAATGTATGTATATGTAAAATGTTCTGAAATCTGTATATCAGTGTGCAATTTTGATCTGGCGGCGAGAAAATTATAAGTAGCCTACTTATTTAACAAGACAAAATAGATGAGTCATTTATAACGCTTATATTACGTCCAGTGCTTATTGCGAGTAGTTTTACTGATAGAAAGAAGCTCATAAGCAATGATTGAATAGAGGAAATACGATCATGTGGTATAAAGAGTACATTGTCAAACCTAAAGCCCAGTCGAGTCTTATGTGGGCTGAGTGCAGGCTCAAGATCGTAGCGTGCGAAGAACGAGGGCGGGGGAGGACATTGTACTTTTTGGTCTGTTGCTCTCGGCCAATTAAAATTAATGTAACATTCTATCAGAAGCACTGGCATCTGGTGTTTCTCTCTTTATGCAGAGCGGTTATATAATGCGTCCGATTTGGTGATAATAGCAAGACTTCGGAGGCAATTTGAAGTCTTTCTTCGCACCTTTTACAAACAAAACTTTATTAAATTTTATTTATTTATCGATCGAGGGACACTATTTACCGTATGTGGATTCCGACACAATTATAATCGTGATTAAAACGAACACGGATAGACAAACGCAATAAAACGAGTCGCGTTCGACATCATTTAACACTAAAAATAAATACAAACTTAGAACAAGACGGATAGTACACAAGGAGACATCAAACACTGCATATGCAGTGGCGGATTAACTACCCTTTTGTTTGCCTTCCCATTTCTATCTAATCTCAGATTAATGTCCGTTCAAGCGGTGTCCACCCAGATGAGGTAAAGGCCAGTTTTGCGATAAATCGAACATTTTTTCGCCCACTTGCGGTCACAGTTTTTTCATTTGAACTTTGAATAAAAGTTAAGTTTTTAAAACAAAAACAAATAAAACGAAGGGAAAAATATGGAACTTCGGGATTATTAAATTTGTCGGTCTTTCCAGATGCGGTAAGGGCCAGTTGAGGTAAATCGAAAAATTCTTCGCCCCACTTGCGGTCATATATTTTTTCATTTGAACTTTGAATAAGTTTTGGTCACCTTTTGCAATAGTGGTTGGTTGTATTAAAAAAAATAACCACAGTGAGACTGCTGTTAGATGGTCCTACATTTACCGTCTGACGGTTAGTAGACTATAGATCTTCTTACTGTAACATCCCTAGCTATATGGATTACATGCAAAATATTTTACCATAACTCTAACAATACATTACTTAAAAGTAATAAGAAATAGTTATCATAAGCACCACACCCATACATAATAATTACATACACACTCCCCCCCTCCCCCACACACAGACACACTCACAAAACACTATTTACTAAGTATTTTCTTTTCGTAGCCGATTAATTAACTAAAAATTAATTATGACAACTAAGTAAAGATTACCAACAACAATATTAACTTAAGCAAAGATTAACAACAACAATATCAACTTAAGCAAAGATTACCAACAACAATATAAACATCAAGCAAAGATTGGCAACAATAATATAAACTTAAGCAAAGATTTCCAACAACAATATAAACTTAAGCAAAGATTTTACCAACAACAATATAGACTTAAGCAAAGATTACCAACAACAAAATAAACTTAAGCAAAGATTACCAACAACAACATAAACTTAAGCAAAGATTACCAACAACAATATAAACTTAAGCAAAGATTTCCAACAACAATATAAACCTAAGCAAAGATTGCCAACAACAATATACATATTAACAAATGATTTGGGGGAGGGAACAAAGACATAAAAATAAATAAATATTCACAACATTAGTAGTTGAATTCACAGATTAATTCCCATCTACATTGGCAAGCCTGAGCAATGCACTTACTGAGCAAGATATTTCCAATTTTCCCCGTTAAGATGATGAAGAAATTCCTCCCAAATCAACTCTGATTTTCCCAAAATATATTGTCAGTTCAAGGTCCCCTTAAGGTAACTATAGCGATTTTTAATTTTTTCAACAAACCTTCTCCATTTCTACATTCCTTCTCCTTCCTATGGTTTTGCACATTAACTAAATCGACCGAGATGTTCAGTCTCACCCTATAAGTAATTTTTAATTGTACTACCAACTCTAGGGTTAGTGAACAAACTTCTTACCTCTTCTAACAATCTTCAAACACTGCCACGAGACAAGCATACAAAACCGCAATCAGTTTATGTAGCGAGACTTATGAATGTACCACATTAAGGTATGGTGGTTCCAACTGTACGTATATAAGTATTCCTATTGTTTCTATGTGGTAAAAACCAATGTGTAATTACTAATGTTTCGTGTTGTTTTATTAAACAAAGTGCAGAACGCCATTGTTCAAAACAGAACAAGAACAAGATCATAGGTATAAACTAAAAATCACACAAACTATTAACACGGTTTAAAATGTAATCATTCTTTTTGTTTTAAATCACTTTAGATTTACCAACCAAATGCTAGTGTAGGTAAACCATGACACAACCACTGGCCTAGTGAACAAGGGTTGGTGCCGCATTGGTCACACCGTGTTAAAAGCACTTTATAGATTGGTTCCTAAATAATGGTCTTGCGTCTTACATTATTATTCGTCGCGGTTTAGAATCTTATTAGTTTAAGAAGTTTGATCGAAATCATTCAAATCTAACAATGGACTATTCACAAGCCTTATAAATTAAAAAATCTATTCCTCTCTTCTCGGATAACTTAACATAGCCTTCACATTACATCATATATATTAAATACAAATACCTAACTGAATTAAAACAAGAAGCTAATTTCTAAAAAGATCTAGTAGGTGGTCTACATACTAGGAGTGATACTATGCATTACCTAAAACTAATGAGGTTGTGTCTGTCTATTAGGAACCATGGCAGAACAGTCCTAATTACAAATCAAAATGTATGTCTCTTATCACTATCCAAACTCTCCATCAAAAACATTGTGGAATTTAGATGGTTGCCAGGACACTGAGGCACTCAAAAGAATGAGATGGCAGGCACCCTTGCAAAGAAAGGAACATCTACACCGTTCATGGGACCCGAACCAATGCGCCACCTTAGCCGCAACATGGTAATGAGCACAGTGAAGAACAGGGCCAGGGCAGAGCAACACCAGAGATAGAGCAAAATGCCCGGGCATGCACAAAGCAAATGACTAATCAGGGATGCAAGCACTAAGATAAGTCCCTGATCAAGTTAAACCGACATCAGCTTCAGTTGTGGAACTGAAACTGCACATTGTCAGTTCAGGAAATATCTAGCAACAGTGATAGTCTTTTATGGGACGCAAACCAATGTGCTGCCTTAGCCGCAACATAGTAGTTAGCAAGTGAACAACTGGGCCAGGGCAGAGAGAGAGCAAGATACCCGGGCATGCACAAAGCAAATGACTAATCATGGGACCAAGCATTAAGCTAAGACCCTGATCAAATTAAACCAACAACAGCTCAGGAGAGTTTTGAAACTGATAACTGCACATAGTCAGTTTAGGAAACATCTAGCAACAGTGGCAGTCTTTTATGGGGACCAAACCAATGTGCTGCCTTAGCCACAACATCGTAATGAGCACAGTGAACAACTGGGCCAGGGCAGAGCAACACCGGAGATAGTGCAAGATACCAGGGCATGCACAAAGCAAAGGACTAACATGGGACCAAGCACTAAGCTAAGACCTTGATCAAGTTAAACCGACATCAGCACAGCAGAGTTGTGGAACTGAAATCTGCACATGGTCAGTTCAGGAAACATCTAGCAATAGTGGTAGTCTTTTATGGTGCCCAAACCAATGTGCTGCCTTAGCCACAACATAGTAGTGAGCAAGTGAACATCTGGGCCAGGGCAAAGCAACACCAGAGAGATAGTGCAAGATAGCACGCAAAAAGCAAATGACTTATCATGGGACTAAGCACTAAACTAAGACCATGATCAAGTTAAACCGACATCAGCACAGGAAATTTGTGGAACTGAAATCTGCACATGGTCAGTTCAGGAAAAATCTAGCAACAGTGGTAGTCTTTTATGGTGACCAAAAATGTCGGCTTTGTGAACAGGCCCAAGAGTGTGCAACACGTCTCATTTTTGATTACGAGATGCTGGAGCACAAACGGAGAGAGATCTTTGAAGTCCAGCAACCAGGGGTCAAAGAAGACACATACCTGGTGTCTTGGAGAAAATCCTGGACCTCACAAGGGCTTGCGTAGGCGAATGCGTTCGAGCAATCGCATTGAGGGAGTCAGGTGTTTAACTAATTTAGTTTGGTTTTAGTAGCTGTTGGGTAAATTCTCATTACACTTTTGGGAAGGTGGGACCGTCTTTATTTATTTTCTTGTCTGTGCTGGTACGAAGAAGAAGAACTAAATGGGTGGGGGTGGGAAAAAAGCATAAGACAAGAAAAGTACAGATAGTGATAATGCAGGGGGCAGGGGTGGAGAGGGAGTTGTGCTACGCTATGTTGTGTTGACAAGTGTTTATTATAGAAGGGCGATGAGTCACAGCCCCTGCCAGCGTAGTGGTCAGCATTCCTCAAATCTCAACTTCGCCATCACTTTATACCTAACGTTGCAAAAACTAACGTTATAACATCAGCTCTTTCTTTTCTTATGTGTAGGCTTAGAGATTTTTTCATGGCCCGCCGGGCCCCCCTAAAGCCGTCTGAGGGCCCGGACCCCGGACAAATGACCCGAGAAAACCGGTCTGACTACGGCCCTGAACATTCACAACATATTTATACACAAATACTATCCTAAACAATTATATTATATACAAAATCATACTAACCTGCAGAGATTGTATTTTGCTGTTAGTTTGACATAGACAGAAATAACAGATAGATATAAACGGGAATAACAGAAAGATGGACAGAGAAAAAATACAAACAAAAAAACAATAAAGAAACAGATCAATTGTAAACAGATTTAACAAACATTTCAACAACTTCTCTTCCAATTTCCAATAATTCCCGTAATTCTTTTTAAACAGTAGATCAGTTTAGTACCTTAAGGATTTCCTTACAATGGTTTTAACAATAGCTCTTTGAGTTACACTCAATGGCTCGATACAGAGAGCGATGAGCTGCCCCAAGCTGTAATACCATACCGCAACATAGACTGTTCGCAAGCATAGCGTCTGTTCCTGCAACAAGAATTCTCTTAATTGCATAAATTTAAACATCAGCTGTCTTATCCTTCTTTTTATGTACAGAATATGCGGGTACAAGTTCGACTTGTTGTGAACACGTAAATATTTATATCGTGTCACAACTTCTAAAGTACTACAGACAAAAAGTCAACGAGGCACATCGCAGCATGAATGTAACTTTAACTCGAGTTGCTTGGACAACAATCAGACCTAAGAAATATAAGGTATGTTTGGTTTTGGTTGTGTTTATAGTAAAAGAATTTGATCCAACTAAATTTTCAGTCCGAGCCTTAGTAATACTGCACTGTTACTGGGTCAACTTGAAATATTATGATATTTTAGTTAGAGAATATATTGTACAAGAACTAACTAAAACACAAAAAAGTAAATGTCGGAAACGTTATATATAGACAATTTAATATATTAACTAATATATGTTTACAAATTGGAAACATACTGTGAAAACTGTAAGTTAGAATTTCAGGCTATTTTTTATTTTTAAGCTTGTATGTATATTGAACAAGAACTATCGAAAAAACAAAAAACTAAATGTCGAAAACCATGTAGATCGCTCATCGAGCAATAAGAAAGTTCAAAGTCCACGCTCCTTTTATCAGCTTTGAGTCTTGCTTTCAGTCAGTCTTATACGTAATTCTAAAGTGAATCCGTTTCTTTTTGAAGTTTGTAGTAATACAATAATTATTTCCCGTGTGTTATTTTAGTTCTTGTTCAATATATAGACAAACGCAAGAATAAAAAAAGTTGCCTAAAGTTCTAACTTATAGTCTTTAGTCGCAGTATGTTACCAATTTGTTAACACATATTATATAAGTTAGTATATTAATTATTGTCTATTATTATTATGGTGGTCGGACTACAAGGAAAGGCAACATTATCTTTTTTGTGCTATCGGCAAGGTTTACGATGCTAAAATACCAGATGAATTGGACACTACAGTACTCCGATAAAGAACTGATCCAGACGACTTTTAATGTAAGTTTTCTTCATCATCAATGATTTCCGACATTTAATAAAATCTCAAGTTGTCCCAGTAATACCCAAGTCTTTCCTGTAGATCCATGAGAAACCAAAGTCGTATCATCGGCAAACACGAATATCCTGCCTCCAATTCCGACCTTACTTATGTTGTTTGTATGAATTTTGAAAAGTGCAGACCTTACGTTACTTTCCTCGACCTCTCTATAACCAATACGAAGAGGATTGCTAAAGACACCTTCAACAGAGAGAAATTGAAATCCATTCGATAAGTAGCTTTTGAACTACTTTAAAGTATATGCTAGACAGTCAATACATTCCATTGTACCAATTAATTTATTCCTATCCACAATATCGAACTCTTTGGCTAAGTCAAGGAATGTACCCAAAGTACGTCTATGGCACCGATCTTTGAAGGAGTGTCTCCCAACACTAGTCAGACTTTCCACATTAAAAATGGTGGAATTGAGATGGGTGCCAGGACACCGTGGCATTCCAGGAAATGAGATGGCGGATGCTCTTGCAAAGAAAGGCGCATCTGCACCATTCACGGGGCCAGAACCAATGTGCTGCATTAGCCGTAGCATGGCCAAAGCACAGTAAAAAATTGGGTCAGGGAAGAGCAACGCCAGAGATGGTGTAGATTACCCAGGCAGGCACATGCAGAGTAAACGATTGATCAAGGGACCAAAGTCTAAGCTTACTAAAACCCTAATCAAGCTAAACCGACCACAGCTCAAAAGAGCCGTATTATTCATTACTGGACACGGTCAGTTCAGGAAACACCTAGCAACAGTGGGAATCCTTGAAGGCGATCAATGCTGTCGGCTTTGTAATCAGGCAGAAGAGTCAGCAAGACACGTCATTGAGTGCGAGATTCTGGAGCGTAGGAGGAGGAGGCTCTTTGGAATCCAGAGGACGAAGAAGACACATACTTGGTGGAGAAAATCCTGGACCTCACAAGGGATACAGGCTTCTAACGTATTAGGCGCGGGACACAGGGAGCACAATAAAACAAATGGTTGACGTGTAAGGAAGCCTTCTCCAAGGAGAAATCCACCCCAGTAAAAACTACTCTAATCTAATCTAATGGCACCGATCAGTTTTCTTATAAAAATTACTATATCAAATAATGTATCGCCTGTATTTATAATACGTCGAAATTCGTATTGACCATTTACAATAATACCAACACCAATTTAATTGTGATAGGACGCATTTCTCAAGAATTTCAGGTAGCACGCTCCGTAACGAAATCGGTCTGAAGTTACCTTGAATTGATTTAGAGCCTGACTTTTGCACATGTATTACTTTGGCAGATTTAAAAGCTTGTGTAGTCAAACCAGATTGATTAATCTCATTAATAATTTACCAAACAGGTATGACTAAATAATAAATATTTTCTTTAATTAATCTTACAGAGATACCATCACTACCATCACTACCAAGAGAGGATCGATCTCTTAATCCTTCACTACATCAAACGCTTTCCACAGTGCGACCGATTAAACCTGGAACTCCTACTGAGATGAAAGTAAAGCGTTTTCCACAATAGGAACTCCATGAGTACCGAGTGCTATAGCCAGCTGCTCTACTTACTTTGTCTAATATTTGTTACAATAATTAGCAATGATTTTACAGATTACTTCCATCAGTATTACTCTACAGATCTACCGGGAATTCCTACCTTCATTTTCACCTACGCACGACCTCATTCACGACAGACCGAAACCTTTTAGGGTCACAGGTTTTTAATTTGTAATACACAAATTTAACTCTCTTTATTACCAAGTGCAGTTTATTTCTCTAACATTTATAATATTCTTCCCTTCACACAAAAATTAAAGGGTTGTTTATCGAGCTTTCTTTGCAATTTATCTCTGGGTTTAATAGATTTCATGAGTCCTAGCACAATCCAAGGTCATCCCTGTTCCCAAGTACTGTATCGGCAAATGAGGCTTTGTCGATTACTTGTTGTAGGATCGAAGTAAAATTATCCGCGCTGTCGCACTGTTTCAATTTCATACAGTTAGCAAGTTTCTTACCTCTCCCAGGGAAGTGATTGTATTGTTTGAAATTGAATAATGAGGCGCACATGTTTCACAGCTTAACTGAAGTACAATCGTATCATGATCTAGCTGTGGTGGTTTCTAACACAAGCCCATTTAGCGGAAATGTGAGACAAGTATTGCTACCCGGTTGAGTTATTTTGTGAATACAACTCATAAATTATCATTCGTATAAAACGTCAACATATATTTCAGTTTATTACAACACAGACATGCAAAACTTGCACACCTTATGTCAGAAAAATTAAGAGAACTACACATTTCTGGTGCTCCTTGACACCGACGCCGGTGTCTTCACCCCGAAGACGCCTGTCTGCCAAGACTCCTCGTCTCGCCCAAGAACCTTTCCCAAAAGATCCCCCTTTCTTATATTTTTTGCCTATTTAAAAACTCTTGCTCACACTCAGTTTTCCCCGCTTAGTCTTACTTTTAAAATGCAACCCTGCGATTTACATCATTTCTATATTCTTAACTATCTACTCTATATTACTGTGCTATTACCTAATTGTGCTTTCTAATACAATTCTACTATTTAAACATTTATCAACATTGTTTTTGTCCATCAGTAGAAGACGTTATAACGGATTATGCAAATAGACATGAGAAGAGACTCCTAAATGATGTTAACGTGGAAGCTTTACAGCTGCTGGACACGGAACTGTGTATAAGAAGACTTTGCCGGCTGAAGCCACAGGATCTACCTCATTATTGAATTGTTAAATACGTAGTAAGGTTTACGTAGCTAGAACCTAGATTATGATTTAGGCTTCAATACATGTTTCTCGCTTTATTGTATATGTATTACTTATTTGAGCAGTAGCTTAAGATTGTAATAATCTAGTATTTCAAAATAAATAATAATAAAAAAAAAAATTTTTTATAATAAAATTACCTAACAATTCATTTCATTTAGTAACAGTACTACATGGTGGTCCGGGAATGTTTTTTTTTTTATTATTAAGGCTCAGAAAACAAGGCTTAACGTAAATTAATATATACTGAAGGTAAAGGTGAAAGTAGACGTAGCAATTTTTCACTGATACCTTTGTGCACACCTTTGGTTTCTCCAGCCATCGTACTGCGACCATCACACGCATGCTCAACAGCTTTTTCTAAGTTTAATCCCCAGTACGTTAATTTATCAGTAACAGTAAGAGCGGTAGTGACAGTGCAGCATAAAGTTGATGCCTAGGGGGGCGGAAAACCAAGAACATCTTCTGCTATGATTTTGAGCTTTCCTGCCAAAAAACCAAACCTCAAGTGACGGTTGGTCACTAATATCCATAGTATCATCCGCCATAATAGAAAACATTTCATTGTCCTAGATATTGTTCACAACAGCATTTCTGAGTACTGTAGCATATGTGTTTATAATCTTATTTTCTACTTCATGAATACAATATTTGCGTTGTGTTTTTTGGAGCAGTTCTTAAATGGTTTGCGTTATAAAAAATCCAATCTTAATCATCCACGGGATTTGCCATCTGAAGAAATTGTTCACATTTACTTTATTTAATCTGGTTGCCCTGGCTAGGGTTGTGGCTTTAGGTTTGCGCATAGATAGTGTCTGTACCAGTCCTACGTGTGTGCAGTAATATCCTCACCTCATCGGTGCTTAGGCTGAAATAATTACCTAAGATTTTCTTAAGGTATTCACTTAAGGGTATGCAATACCAGAACGAAACAGTACCATACAGTCCTCTTCGATATAACTTATCTCTCATCTAATTTTGAAGATAATCTTTTGTAATTTGCAGGAAATCATTCATGAACATCTAAATTATAATTCGTAGGTGGCAAAAATTTTAATTTATACTTTTGATTAAAGATATTTGCTTATAAACAAGACGAAAAACACAATTTTCAGTCGAGTCACTATTGGTAGCAGTAAAACATCGGGATGAATTTTGTTACCTACTAACTGTACATTGGAGCTTTCTGCAAATTTAAATGCCGTACGCACATGACGAAACTAAAAACAATAATATAATTTACGTACCTTAACAGACTTTTTATCAGTTCCCTTATTTGAAAGACGGATTACTAGTTTCAACCTCTACATTGAGGTCATCTTCAGATCCATGGAAGTCTTGAAAGCATGAGCATCGGTCAAAATGTTAAGTGTTTTAAATATTGTTTGTTGTGTTGTGTGTACGTATGAATGTGTGTTATAACAAAGAAGTTCATGCGAACGGATTAAGACCATGGATCTGAAGATGGCCCACAGTGTAGAGGTTGAAATTAGTAATCCGTCTTCCAAATAAGGGAGCTGATAAAAAGACTGTTAAGGTACGCAACCTATATTATTGTTGAAAATTCAGTTCCGGTGGCAAAAATCCCTAAAATGAATAAAAAGGGAACTAAAAATAAAACCGGCATTAGTAATAACAAAAGTATTTATACTAACGACCGTTGGTTCTTGGTGAAATTCCATTATAAATAAATAAATGAAAACTTTTTGTAATGTTTCACAAATCTTTATTGAGCCGTGCCGACCTAGGTTTCGCCAGCTACGGCATTATCGAAGGCAACTTTAAGCTCAATAAAGATTTGTGAAACATTACAAAAAGTTTTCATTTATTTATTAATAACAAAAGTGTATACAATCGATATTCTAGTCGCGCTCGAGCGCTTTACCAATGTGATATCATAGGCCAGCCTTCTCAAGGTCGGCTCCGCTCACTGTATTCGATGCCTTTACTCGAGTGCTTAACAGGCACTTCTGAGTAAGGGAAAACCTGCAATAGAAAATACAAAGTTGTCATTATTTGTGTTTGTATTATGGTAAGCAGTTAGTTATAAGGCCTTGGAATTCAATAGGCTGGTAGAAAAATGCATACCGTAATTAATTTAAAAAAAGCTTTTGACAAATATAGTGTTTATGTCAATACCTTTCTAGGCATTTGATATCCACTTGAAACACCAGGGACTTCACCAGAGGCTGCAGCATGTTCTCTAGCTTTATGGCAATATCTGGTTAAACAACGTTCAGGAATGTTGAATTCTGCAGTGAGTGTCAGCTATGTTTTTACCAATAACGTGAGCACCTTAATGCATTCCTTATAGTCTTAGTTTGAATTTGTAATTCCTCAAGCAAAACTGCAAAGAAAACAATCAACTAGTTAAAAATACGTCGACAGATACCTATGTGCAAAAGATGTGAGTGCGGGGTACGTCGATATACTCCACGTGGACTGCCAACATGAACTTAAGCTAAGATGCCACCTTGCCCAAACAGGACATTTAGGAAATATGGATGCCCCACAGTTCCACAAAATTTTTATGACGAAATTGAGCGCTTGAATACAGTTAATTGTTATTGACTCTTTTCTTCACATCAAAACTGTTTAAAACGTCTTGAAATATTCAATATTCAATTTAATTTAGGAGACGTTCGGTTCCATCCGGCGTAGTTTGGATATTATCGTCAAGAGTAGGTAAAAGTGAGTTAAATTATCTGACTATTGCAATTTTGTAATGTAGATTCAAGAAAGTATGGAAAGTATGTGTAATACAATCTTAGAAAAGTAAGTTAATATAATTTTATATTTTGACTAAATGGCCCGATCCGGCTAGACAAATCAAAGTAAAAAAAATATATATCAATAAATATATTATACTATGTATTTCTTATGAGGATTTTTAGTAACTTTGACTCCCCCTAAAACTTCGTCAATTTTAAGTCGACTCCTACATCTTAGAAAATTAAAAAAAAATAAAATTTACGAAATCGATTTGAAAGCAATTTTTAGACCAAGCACTTTGAAATAAACATTTTTTACCTCTTGAAATTTCTTCTAAAAACCTTTCCTTTTCGATATATTAGCAACGTTATGTCGATTTATTTCAACACGTTTAGGGCCACCATTTCTTTTGGGTGGTCCGATTTTTATTTTATTTATGTCATTTTCCTAGTCTTAAATAGACCTTTAAAATGAGGTATCACATGACCATAATTCCTATTTAAAAATTTTGAGTTGCCCCAAAATCCCCCATTTTTAGGGGACACTCAAAATTTCCGATTGCTTCAAAAGATACTTTGGGCTGAGTTAGTATCGATCCCCGAAGGATATTTGTTTGTTTTAACAAACACAAAAGTTAAAGGGGGGAGGGCTTTTAAGACACCTGGTATAGATACAAGTATTACCGTTTCCTTACGTTTAATGTTATTAAAATAAAGGGATAGAATTAATTATAACCTCAAAGCTAAGATGATAAACACAGTTAAATGTCCATTAATTGTAAATACATTCAATAAACATAAAATGTTGGTTCATCAGTGTAGGAATAACCTAAAATTATTATGTCTATGTTCAGGGCCGGTGCAAGGAGTTTTTCCTGAACATGCGAGATTCATTTTTGGCGCCCCCCCCCCTCTATACACAACAACCCTCCTCCGCCCCTATATATGTATATATATTTATATACCTCCTTATTGCAATAAAAAATGGGTACATTATCAAATGTATACCAATTAAAATTATTTAATTATATAAAATAAAATAAAAATATAACATCGATCAACAATTTAAAAAATAAAAGTAAATATAAAATATTGTCTATACATATACAGTGTATTATATATATATATAGCTTCGGTCTTAATAAAATAAATGTATGATAAAATAGAAAGTTAAGTGTGGGAGGGTGGAATACTGAAAGCACCAAATTAATCATATTACAATATTTATTTTACATAATTTTAACTTTTTAACATCAAACGGTAACATTGTAAGATTAACATTACAATATCACAAGTCAATTTTAATTTGGTAACATCATGACAACGTGGTAAAGGTAAAGGGTTATGTATAATTGTCAATAAGATAAGGTAACATCGGTAATTCGGTGACATTGTAAGATTGAGGTTAATGTTAAGTTTTTACATTAATATCACACATACATACAAGAAAAATGGCATAACTAAATTAAATGAGAAAAAACTAAAATCGGACTTTTCTTGCCTTGATCTTGGCGAAGTCTCTCAATATTGTATCTGTGCCCAATGAGTTGAGAACGTCGTTCTCAATCGCTAGTGTTGCCAACCCACTAAGTCGTTCTTGAAAAGTGATTGAATTTTATTATTTTGAGTTTTGAAAAACTCCTTTCTCCACTGGCTACTGAGACTGGGAGCGTAAGAAGAATTCTTAAGGCAATAAATACATTCGGGAAAATATCAATCATTCCGTTTTGAGTCAGATAACTTAGTGTTGCTTCAGGCGAATTATCTTTAGGTAGCAAAGGTGATAACGATCTCTTTCAGGAGGTCCTCTCCATTTATGCTGCTCTTATTATTTTCTGTCAATACAGCTTCTAGATTCTTGCACTTTTCTTTAAGTTCTTCATTTTTCAGTTCCCCTACCAGTTTCAAGTCATAAAGAAACTTTAAATGGTTGCCATGGTCCCGTAATAGTTCAAATCTTTCATTTAAAGAGTTTATTGCCTTGTTCAAAGCAACATAAAAGAAATCTACTTTAAAGAACTCTTTCCCGGACTTAACAGGCTCGTCTTCGATCTCATACGAAAAGTGCCGTTTCACCTTTCTTGGCCTCACTTGGACTTCAATGGGGAATTCCGGTGCAACATTTAGTTTTTCAGCCAGCTCCCTTGCGTCGGTCATTACACTATTGAGTCCATTTTCGGACCTCATACCATTCAGAAACTCTTTTGCATTTTCAATGAGTTTGAGAGTACTTGGGAGATTGACTTCTTTTTTCTGAAGTGTTTTACTAACCAAGTTCACTCTATACAAAATCTCATACCAGGTAATTAAGGAGCAGAGAAATCGGAAATCTGTTAACTTCTATAAATAGATAACAGGCTATAAATAGATGTTATACTGTTGTTATTGACACATAATTATTACATTATTAATGTTAGTGAAGTTAGTATAAAATGTATGGTGGTATCGTCTTTAGGGGGGCAAATTTTTCACTGAAACCAAAGGGCGCCGATTTTGAAAGGATGGCGCCTTAAACTGGTGTATGTGGTCTTTTGTGCCCGTAAAGAGGCGCCGAAAATAAATATGGCATTTCTTTTAATTCCCGAAAAGGGCGGTCGCGGTTTTAGGGGAGGGGGGCGAATTTTTCACTGAAACTATAGGGCGCCGACTCTGAAAGGATGGTGCCCTACAGCAGTGTAGGAGTGTAGGTTGTCTGTCCCTAAAAAAAACGTTAAACAGAAATAGGGAGTTTCTTTTAAAACCCGAAAAGGGCGGCCACGTCTTTAGGCAAACATTTTTCGGTGCAAAAAAATTCCGTAAATTGTGAAGGCGCCTTGGTCTTGAACTTTTTGCCGGCGCTTCGGCGCCCCCTTCCTGGCGGCGCCCCATGCGTCCGCATGTTCCGCATGGTCCTTGCGCCGACCCTGTCTATGTTTAATTAGGATATTGTACGTATGTTTTTTTACGTTAGAATTTGAAAAATAGGCGTGATGAACTTCGTTCCTGACGCGGGTCCAACAACCGCACACACTTTTTAAAATTATTTTTTGCTATATTGTTTCTTTGAATATGCAAACATAATTTGGACTAGACCCCCGAGGTAAAATAAAAACAATAAAATTCCCACACAAACAAGTCATGATGACTATATATATTATCGCATGAAATAATTGCAAAACACTAGATTAAAAGCCAATTGAATTGTAAACATACCTAATGATCGTATTAAATCCCATTAAGCTATACGATAAAAAACGTTTGGGACAGAAATCGTTAATATAATATGAGTAAAAATAATAATTTTACCTAGGCCTACTACTTGCAGATTGCGTTTTGTAATTAACATGTTATCGCTGTGAAATTCAACATCCTTGAAAACATAACCTTGGAATTAATATTTACTCAAAAATTAAGTAATTATGTAAAGTAATAGGGCTATAAAAACACGTTTTTATCAAACAGCCTACTCACAGCTACGAGCTTGATTATTTATGAACCACACTACGGTTCACCATTGTATTCAAAACTGTTGATTTTTTTACAAAAGTTAATGCAGGCAATGGTTTTTAATCTTTCTTTCTGGTTTTTATGATGTTTGTTTTCTACTACTGTTTGTAAATGACTTTCATGAAATGGTTCTCCGGATATTTTCTTACTATAATTTTTTACTAGAGTTCAAACATGAGCTGCAATGCACTGTGTATTGAAAATACTCCCAATACGGGGGTTGGCGTGCGAAGCACGCAATGTATTGTGTATTGAA
>JAGFPH010018939.1:0-14107 GCA_018207615.1 Philaenus spumarius
TGGTAATACAATAAAACTTTCAGTAAGTAACTTTTAACAGCACTTTTGTTGCGGTTAGGTCCCACCGTTACACTCGACACAGCAATTAGTGCAAAATAACTAAAGTAGCAGGTGCAACAACGTTGAAACATTAAGTATCCCTGTAAACTAAATTGTACAGTCAGGAGATTTAGTTTAAGTAAATCGTTGTGCTTGCAGTTAGAGCGTTCAGTTGGTATCCCTTAGAGGCAAATGTTTAGACACAAAATACGAGCGAGAAGAATAGCACCGTAATTAGCTGTGTACAACAGGGTTTAAATAAGGGTGTATTATAATTAATCATGTTTTACGTGTGTTTTCTTTAGGCACAACTCTCGTAATCAATATGTTGCAATTATAAGTAAACACTCTGGCTTCTCTGGCATACGAAATTAATTAAGTTAACTCATTTAACTATACCAATACATACTCCAATACCTTTAGCACGTTATTACTGAAGTGTTAACTTCTATAGGCGCATCTTGGCGCTATGTTTGGTGGCGGTGAATCGGATCTCGTGCAATTTATGAAACGCTCTATTCCGTCAGCTTGAAAATTATTTGGTCCTGGCGAGATTCGAACTAGCAGAGTCCATCACCAAAGACTAGCTTGTTAGCCGGTTAGGCCACGGATGCATTGCTAATTTAGTATTTTAGAGTTGGGTCTATAAGTGTAATAGATCGTCCTACGTCATAGGCCTAATCTGTTTTCTTGAATGTATTTACATTCATTACCATATCAAGCAATAAAATTAAATAACAGATAAAACAGTTGATTCGAATGTATAATCTTTAATAATTTTAGGTTAGGCCTAGACTGATGAAGAAACACATATTTTTTGTATGTATTTACGTTTGTTAACATAGCAAACAATTGAACAAAATGACAGATAAACAGTTGATCCAGATGTCCAGCTTAATAACATAAAACAATTTCCATAATATATTTTATATTTATCAGAGTATCGCCATAGAAGTTAAAACTTCTCCCGAGTGGACTTAAGCACACAATTTTTATTTTAAATGTTCAATTATTTCATATATACATTTACATAATAACTGAGCAAGGTTTTAATATTAAGTCTCGAAAACAGGTACAATTATTTTGATTATACTGCATATTTAAATTATATTTAACACCATACGTTCTCAGTGGTTTTTGAGGAAACTGATTAATGTAATTATAAAATTGTAAAAGGACATTTTTTTGAGCTTCCGTTTATAATTTACACATGAGAAATATTTTTTTTTGCATTTAGTTAATGTTTTAGCAACTTAGGCACGTATCTGAAATTAATTAAATACGAACCAATATTTTATGAAATTAAATTAATTATTGGTTTCCAATAAGCAAATCTTATTCGTATATTATCTTTTCTTCCGTGTTAGGGGCCTACTTGTTTTAATGGGGTAAGACACATTCAGCGTGGTTCTGGCGACGTATTATTTATTTTATTCGAGTCGACTGAAGATAGCCAAACTAGTAGGATGTATGCAGACCATACAAATATATTTATTTTAACCGTTTTAGTAAATTCAGTGATTATAATATTTATAAAGACATTTTTTAAGTGTATATTGTGTTTGTGTTTTTAATATGTGAAGTTTGTGTTTATGACGAGAGCAAAGCCTGACGATGTCTCTGTGAAGACGAAACTCCCGTAGCTAATAACAATCAAATAGGATTATTTAAACAGACCAAAAAAAAGGTAAATACCATAAATAGACGTATTATTATCATAGTTGAAATAGTTGCTAAGCCACAAATAGTATCCTAGAAAAGGCATTTTAAAATTTACAGTATGTTTCTATGAGACTATGGTGTTTATTTGCGTATCTAATCTAGTGGGAAACTTAATGCGATGGTTTAAAGGTTGCGATCTATCCGACATTGCATCAACCCAGGCGTCATGATCGCAATATTCAATAAATAATTTTAGTGTTGTTGAACCTGAAAAATATTTTGAGATAACACCGTTTGAAGTTTATATTATCTATTAAATTGTATAGGTAAGATTGTATCATACTTCAAAAGCAATGGGTATACAGAGCTCCATCTACGAATAATATAACACAAATATGCAAAATAAGACAAATGCAAAGAAAGGTTGTACGACAGCATCTAGGAAAAGGTAATTATTGTTTAAAACAATCCAGTTTAGGCCACCACAAACATAAATGGAAAGGTTACATGTTTTGATATCAATGTTGTCACGGGAGATTTCATAGATCAGCTTAGAAAACTGACGTAAAACGAATGCGCAGTAGATATTACTGATTAGGTAAAAAATAAAATTAAATAGTACTTCCTTTTCATTTTATAGGTACTAAAACTTTTAAAAATGTAAAAAAAAGTAATGCTTTAAGAAGTTAATTACTATTAAATAGTGTATTGTATAATTTCCTGATGTACTCTTTTTTAGCATCTCTCTTGAGCGTGGTAATTTAACTTGAATTTAATGTCTTTGTTATTAACTAAATGTATTAAATCAGACTTTCCTGCACATCACATCTACATGAATCTAAATTCTGTTGACAGTCTGGATTCAGTAGACCTACAACCTTATAGTAAGTAGCCTACTTATAAGACATTAAAGTATAATAATTTAAGATTTTTTTTATATTGTCCTTAACACAATAAGAGTTATTTAAAATTTAAAGTATGTAAATAATGTAAACAACTTATCAACTCTTATAAGAGCGAGTGTACATCTTTTATTACATAGTATATACGTACGTACTTTCGTGAGTAACAATACATATTTCATTATTAATTCCTTTATTATAAAATTAATCACTTCTAAATAATTTGATCTATCAATATGAAATAAAAAGCAATTACAAGATAATATTTGTATATTTATTTAGATACATTATAATAATGTATATAAATATAAATAAACAATTTTAGCAAATATGCCTATAGTTTTATAATTATTATAATTGTATACACTTAGAGAGTTAAAAATCCCCTTCGTCTATATAAAGTTTGTTGTTTCTAAATAGTACTTTTTTTAAATAATGTATTTCTGATCTGTATCTCATTAATCTTCCTGTGATTTTTCACGGGACTTCCTAGTAGAAAAAAAAAGTTTCTTCGAGATGTAGCTAGGCCAATAATATAATGCATTCAGATGCTAAATATTCCTATTTGTTACAAATATGACTCATAACATTGAATTTATTCTATGAAATAAAACCTCTGTTAAAAATTATTGGAGCGAATATAATTTGATGTACGGAAGTATAGAGGGCCCTTCTACAAATAATTGAAACTTAGTGCAGACAAATATATTGTACGGTATAGTCATTGTATGTGATGGGGATAGTTTAGTGGTGGTAGTTATATTATTGAAAATAAATTAGTACATACAAGATTCAATTATATGTAGATAGTAATAATATGATTTCATACGACGCAGTAAATAAATACAAAATAATAAAAGCAATATTGTTGTGAAACTTGAAGTGTTATAAATCATAAAATAGGTTAAATATATTTCAGGCAGTGGTAAGATTTTAAACACCAAAATGCCAAATTACTTTGTTCAGAGACATTTGAACAACATGATTCTACGTTGTAATGCGACTGGAATTGTCGGTGAAATTACTTACTTAGGATCATTTACTTTTGTTTATGTATAACAGAATGTTATATTTGTATTCAATTATACTAAACAAAAAACTTTATTATTTCAATGTATTTACCCATTAATTTATTAAAAAACATTTAATTATGAATTAAATACTTAATTTAATTTATAAAGCCATACTAGTTTATATTTTTCAACACCCTACTTATACAAATCGTATACATTTTAACCATATGACAATCATGGTCTTTGCACATTATACCTATACCTTATACTAAAAGTATCAGTTACTCTTATAAGTGCAAATTGTATCAGTGACAAGTTTTATTAGTTAAACATTACATAACATACCTCTCTGCTCTGTTACAATTAATTAGCTAAAATATGTCAATTTTTCCTTCAGCCATACTTCATGTTGTGCATATTTAGAAAAGTACAGCTTAGATTTCAAAACTTTAGCTCATAGTTCACCCTTCAATGAAAATCATTCATTGTTGTTATAAGTATTGTACCTAAATTAGAAATGCATAAACAGGTAAAACAAATATTCGAAACTTATTTCAACAAGTTTTCAAATGTTAACATAAAAATTCCTATCCCATGGTACTCTTAAAATTCCTTGGGTTTTTATTTACGGAATTCTTATATTTCCATTTGGTTTGGAAATATCAAATAGATACCCTTTGGCGAAAACAATGTTATACTTTATTTGTAAATTAAATTTCACACAAAAGACTCACTCTTTATTTTGTAAACACAAAAAATATCGAAACACCTATTGAAAACAAATCTTTATTTTTATTATAAAATAGTAAATCTAAACACTTGTCTAAAGAGTTTTTAAATTCTTAGTTCTTTAACTTTAAAGTTCATGTTATCATCCTAGTAGGTAACCTAGGAGTGGGGAAATTATTATGTTTATATTTTTAAAAAATAATTCAAAAATACGTTATACATATTTGTTAAAAAAAAAAAAATTCATGCGGAATTAGAGTACTTTTTTCACATTTAATGCTTGTTCGATTACGTATATAAAATAATGAAATGTTTTAAGCAAAATAAACATAAAGTTTTCTTTTGATTTGTCGTAACCATTAAAAGTAAATTTGCTTGTTGAATGAAGTAGAACAATGTATACGTATTTGCAAGAGAGAATGAGCAAATTGTAGTAGTGCAATTTTACTATTGCATGAATAGATAGTAGAATATAGTAGTTTCCGTTTACTGCAACCAAGTCATAACAAATATGCATCTCTTTAGTTATGCACGCTGTAATTTGATTGGGAGAAATCATTTTCTTTTCACTTATACTACTGAATAATGTTTCCCTACTTGCATATGTATTATTTGTAGAATGGCAAGTTAAGTATATTGCATATATACGTGGTTATATAGACTGCTTGCTTGGTCAGAAATGTTATTACAGCTTTTAAAACTGAAGTCTACTTACCTTTAGTGTAAAAGTATAGAGGTTTTATTTTCATTAAACCAAAAAGTGTTAGTTAAACTTTAAAACATAATACTTCATTTACCAAATTCAATAAAATGATGCTGCTTTATTTTACGAAAACTAAAAACAGGTGTTAATTAAATTTTTAAAATCGCACAATCACATTTAATAGTTATACACTTTTCGAGGCTATTTTATAGGTAAAGGTAGTTTTCTCTAGGTGAAATATTTATAAATTTGACCATATAAGTAAATGAGCTGGGCACATTTTTTGTTCTATTATAATTCTAAAACCAATATGAGGCCAAATTTTAGTTACAAAAATGATGGAAAACCAGGAAACAGAAATTAATGACAAAGTCGGTAAGCTCTTAGTGACAGGAAATTAAATAACGGAGATTGGCAAACGTATTTAATATATTTAAAGACATATTCACTTTGGAGTGGTAATTAGCTATTGCATTATTACCATTTGACGTATTTTTACTTTGAACTTCAGAGAAGCTTCGTTTGAATTTTTAATTATATTTTTGTAAAACTCACATTATGAGGTAGATGAGTGTCACATTAAGAGTGTCCGGTTGTATTCGACGGTGTACACACACGGAATATATTTTATGTGTTATTGTGCACGTTTAAATGTGTTTGTGTTGTTTTGTGTATGTATTTATTATAATGTGCTAACGACCTCACTAGAGCGAGAGTCTGACGATGGAATAAATTTCCGAAACGCGTCATGTTCAAGTAAGTGAATTACTTTAAAAAAATAATAAAGTCACACAGACGGGGAAAAATCATTCTTTTTTATAGATGAAATGAGTTAATGCTTGTATAACAAATGCACAAAACATTTGCATGAATATCCTCTAATAATAATCTGATTTAGAAATACATAGACAACAACTTTACAGTATAAAATAAATATAAACACACAGAGAGATGATTAACGTATGCAAAGAAACTTAAATTTAAATAGTTTGGATTGAAAACGTTGGACAAACTTAAGGCCCGTATACAAGTCTACGAACGATATATCGTAACGATACGTTTGTTGCCCACACGCTACGATTTTTCACGTCAACTTTCATCTTGATCCTCAGTTTTGTGCTATACCTCTAATCGACATGAAGGTAATGTTTTTGTGGTCATTTTATCATGTTTGTTTAGCAAGAATAGCAAACAAGAAATCTAGAAAACCGAGAAATAAGTGATGTAGGTCTTGACTACTTAAGACAAGCAAGTTTTTGCATGTGAGACTCTTGATAGTATTGCTTGATGTACCCAATGGTTTGTGGAATTATTTAAGAATGACTGAAGAGTGTTATAAGGAATTACTAAATTTTAGTTTCTCCATTGATAGTGACAAATTACACAATTATGAGAAAAGAAATTTCTCCCCATGAGAGGCTCAATACCACATTAATATATCTCGCTACCTGGTGTAGTTTAAAGTGTATTGAATTTACAACAGTAATTTCTAAACAAACTTAAAGCCGCAGCAGCGGAAAACACCACAACTTAGGTTTGTATAATTAAATAATTACAACTTCGGACCGGCACCAGATTTCACAGAGTTATTCACTTCACCAGTTTTTTCTTGTAAGCTGTTCGTAAATAGTTGATTTGCTTCACAACTGCATTCCTATCGGCTGTAGATTAGACTTCCTTGAACTTATCAACAAATTCTGCGTGTACAGAAATTCCTTTTTACTTCTATTAGAATACTCCTTGCACTTGATTTGCCATAAGTAAGGAAAACGTCTTTAATTTCGTCAAAAATTCGGGAGAAGCATATTTACCCATGATCCAGACTACCTTGTACCGCACACTGACGTGGGAACACAGTTTTTAGGTTAAGTTTGAGCCGCCGTCTACACGTTCCAACCTGTCGCTACAACCTTCCGATATCGTTGATGAAATTTTTTATCGACCGTCCAATCTCAATCAAACTCCAATAAGTTGTAGCGATGTCTCGTCTACACGAACGATATATCGTGACGATATGGTTTGTGCAAGTCAAATTGTTACCATAGGCCTATATCGATGACGAGTAGACGGGCCTTTAGTTACTTTCATTTCGCTTCAGTGTACTACGGTTACCGCATTAATCAAGTGATAAGAAAAACAGATAGAGAAATAAAACAAATGTATAAGAATAACACAACCTATCAATAAAAAACTTTTTAAATCAATATAGGCCTATACTATTTCAAAGATTAAGTCCAATTATTAACTTTTCCTTAGTAAATAAATTGAAGTATTCATAAAAAAATCATACATTTATATTATTCGAAAGGAAAAAATCTTCAAAACATCGTTAGTTTTTATTATATAACGCATAATAAAAATAAGTGGTACCTGCAATATATTTTAAAATCATATAAACACAGAAATTAGTAGAAAATGTGGAGTGTCTAAATATAAAGTTTTAGACATATTTTCACTAATAATAGTTAATACCTCACCTAATCTCGTACGGCGTACACTGTACACATTCACGATACGGGCCCTTACTGCAGCCACTTATAATTTCATGAGATTTAAAGTTGGTTATTAAAAGAGGATACATACATTTTAGTAGTTTACGCAACGATTGTATTATGAAGGCCTTTAAGCCACGAGTGAGATGTAAGTTGGAACACGAGCGAAGCGAGTGTTCTAAATATCTCACGAGTGGCTTAAAGGCTGAATACAATCGTTGCGTACACTACTTTATCTACGACCAAAAATATACAGGCTATTTGATGTTTGATGTTGATTGTAGATTTAATCATTGAATAAATAGACCAAAGCGAACTAGGTTTCTTATCTTGGGCCAATTCCACAAAATACGCAATGAAAACATTCTCGGAAAACGAACTAACACCATTTCTAGTTTTCCACTCCATAAACTGGTTATAAACCTTTTCGTAACGAAATTTAGATTTTTCTGGCAACAAATTGTTCAGAGCCGAATTTGCTTTTGTATTAATTTCCTCTGGAGTTAAACAAAATTCATCACTATCACTCATGTTTGCGGAATGCGTCAACTCACGTTTGAGGTTAGTTACAATAACACACTAACATCCGGAACGTATGGGTACAATCAGCTGATGTACGAATAGCGTTATTTTTATTACAACTCTACTTCCGTCAAATGACGAGCTCTCATTGGTCTAGAGCCTATTATGTAAAGTGACTCCTGTTAGGTAATGATATCATTACCTAATCGGGTTGGCTTTTGGTTTGTAATGTACCTCTTTCTGATGTTACTTGTAATAGCGTTATTGGTGTTTATTGCAATGGTCGTAGATAAAATATTTTACAAACTATCTAGAAAAATTTCTAAATATGTCTTTACACAAAATTTTAGAATTGTTTGAAAATTGGCAGCTATTAAAATTACTTTAATAATATTTTCAGAAAAATATTAATTTAGTAAACAATTAATTGTGTATAAACTACTTACACATTATTTTAAACGTTAGCAGGGATTTGTAAATGATTTTAATACTTACTTTATACTGAAAATACATGTTTATAAAACATATGCAGTTAAATACATATATTTTAAAATTAGTTTTCAATGCCACTATTTAGAAGTTACAGTAAAGCGAAACTGTTGAAACTACATAAACCAACCACGTATATTCTCTACAGGTACTGTTTTTAAAAGAAAAACAATTAATCACCAACTTATCCTACTTTAGTAAAACTTTCAGTAAGCAACTTTTAACAGCACTTTTGTTGTAGTTAAGTCCCACTGTTACATCCAACACAGCCATTAGTACAAAAAAAGTAAAGTAGCAGGTGCAACAATGTTGAAACATTAAGTATTCCTTTAAACTCTAACTGCACTTAGGATTTACTATTTAAATGATTAAATACATCGTGTTACTAGCTTTTTAAGCTTTAATTGTTCCGTTTAAGTGTTAAAAATTATAGTCCTGTTCTTCAAAATGTATTTCATTTTATGAATCAACTGAAATAACATTTTCTGACTAATTCAGTAAACTATTTACTAACAAAAACTACCTTTCTCAGTATTAAAAGAAATACACATATTTTTTCATTTAATAGTTATACACAATTATTTACCGAAATAAATGTTTCTCTGAACATGTCATTAAAATATTTTAAATGGCTTTCAATTTTCATCCAATTTTTAAAATTTGTGTAAGGTTAATGTTTTGTAAAATATTAAATGTATTTTAATAAGAAATTATAAAACCTCTTGAAGTGGATACATTAAGGGACAACATCGTGAATATGTACGCGGTACGAGATAAGGTAAATAGCCTATATCCACTTTTTGTAATAAACACTAAAATTATTTGAACAAAAATACTCTAGTGTATAGGAGAAGGTCCTAAAGAAGCAATTTGCTACAGATTGTATAAAGTATTATTGCTAAAGAAAACTAGTCTAATATCATATTCTAAGGTTGGTCTTTTTTCCTGATTAATACAACAATATTTGTCGTTAAAGCTAAAGCCTGGATGTTTTCAACAGAAATTTACACTGAAAAGTAATTTTGGAACACGTAGACCTCAGACCAGAAATGTTTTTATTTTTGTTTTATTCAAACGAAAAAACGACAAACGAAAGTACAACACAAGACAAAGTAATTACATTATTTGCTAATAGGTGCCATTTCTTACACTAAAGAACTATTTTATTAAGCTTTGTCTTATGAGGTTATTTGAGTTCCTTTTGTCTAGTCCTCACTTCAATCTTATACTTCATCCGTCCATTGTTTAAAAGATATTTAATTCAGTTATTTAATTAACTGTAATACAAACGTTTACAAGTTTGAGGGGTATGCAATTTTAAAACACAATAACTGAGCGGATGATATTTTAGTATGGAAAGGTTTTGAACTAATAAAAACGCTCTTAACACTAACACAATCTTTTTAGACAAACAAAATAAATAACTTTTTTATATTAATAAATACCGGGTTTCTAAAATGTTTAAACCCATAATACAGTGGAACTAAGTGACAAACCTCCAAATTTGTAACACAGGAACAATGAAGTTGGTACCGGTAACATATGTTAGTTTCTCTGCATTATGGTTTTGAAAAAATTACAAAAACCGTATTTGTAGTTATTAAAATGTTATTTGTTTGTCTAAACAATGTTTTGTTAGTGTGAAGAGCGTTTTCATTGGTTCAAAAACGTTTCCATACAAAACTGTGTTTTTACAAACTGTATACCGGTTTAACTTTTAAACGGTTAATCGTATCAGAAAAAACTCTTAGAACAAAAAAGTCTTAAAATAACTAACAAAATCCAAAAGCGTCGTAAATACATTTTGTTCTATAAGAAATTCGAAAGTTAACCACCTTATTGGAAAATGGCGGCCATTTACAAATATTTTAAATATATATTTCTTCATTTTTCAAAAAACCATGAACGGTTCAACATGTAAAGTTTGCTGTCACATTTATAGTTTACAAGATACCAATGGTGGCCAATTTAAAAAAACCCCTCTGTATACTGCAAACCAAAGAAACGTCATAATAACATGATAAAGTTTTTAAATTTCCTTACTTTTCAATAATGAAGATGATAAAATAATTTACCATTACCAGTTGTTCGAAGAAACAGAGTATACCTAGCTAATTTCACATTTGAAAGCAATTAGTGCGTCAAACGTGAGTGTACCTTAATAACTGAAGCTGAAACAATGTCAGACCGCAATTCTAATTCAATTTACTGGTGGTGGACTTGGAGCAGTAGTGGTAACGTGGGTTTATTGCCATGCATTTATAGGCCTACATAGTCGCAGGTGAAATACAGAGAGGAAATTGGCCTATAGGGAATACAGAGTTCAATGAAAAACAAGGAGACAAAATTAAAAATGATCTTTTTAACCAATGCATTGCTACAGCACAATCATCGTAGTTCACCCAAATTATATATAAATCAAGATCGTTCACTATAATTTTACTACACTATTAGGCCAGGCGCATATTGAAACCCGTTTGACGCTTGTCATGCGACGTGGCACAGCGCGACTTTTTGTAACGTACTGCCACGCGCAAACCTCTCTTTTTCGGGATCGCAAGGTTTTCGCCCCACGTTCGGGAGCCGCTTGCCACGCGCAAACCTCCCTACCCTTTTAATTTTTTCAATAAACACAACCTTTTGTTGTTAACTTTAACACTTTCCCTCATCAAATAACACCCAAGTGTTTTCAGGCCTTATTTGACGTTGTTCCGTTGTACTACCTACCCCGTTAGAACAATTTGAGAGGTTTGGCGAGGGCAAGAAAAGGAAAACTTTTTGTTTCCTATTCTTAAGTTTTTTAAATTTAAATTAGTTAGACCTTTTTTGTCTTTTGTGTAGTACACTAGCTCAATTCTAGACTCTTTTTCGGGATCGTTCCCTTTGGAGTTAAATTTGTAGTGATCCGTGAATAACTCACCTGCTGACTTAATTACACTAGAGCACTGAATGGTTTTAGGATTAATTTGATTGGATTTGTAAATTATATATTCAAAAATTTTCTACTGAAAACTCAAAAACGATTTATTAATTAACATAAATCTATTAACTTTGAAACAACAAATTATTATTTTCAAAAACACAATGAAATTTATTAATCTTTAACTTAT
This sequence comes from Philaenus spumarius, assembly GCA_018207615.1. Taxonomy (NCBI): domain Eukaryota; kingdom Metazoa; phylum Arthropoda; class Insecta; order Hemiptera; family Aphrophoridae; genus Philaenus; species Philaenus spumarius. Next base: position 11,662 of record JAGFPH010018939.1, read on the forward strand.
AATTACATATATTGAAAAGTAGCAAAGTGATTAATTAATTTATTAATTAAAATTTGTATATTAATGATTATATTATTTACATACGACGATTTGCCATTGTGAGTAATGAAATTTACTAAACGAGTTTACTTTATTCAATTTCCCCAGAATCTACTTGAATTTAGTTATTTAGTTTATTTTAATTTATTTATTATTTTGTAAAAAAGGGATTTATTTAAAATGATAAGTAACAATGATCGTTTGCCACTTACAGAACACAAGAAGTTCGACGCGTAATTCCTTCTGTTGATTTCCAGCGATTTAAAGTTGTTCTCCTCGGTCCCCAGAATGGTTTCTTCGGCTTACAGTTGTCTTCTCCTGGACTTAATTAAAGTTGTCCTCTCCCAGTTGATTGTAGTATCTTTTGGCAAGATAGGCCGTTTATATGGATATTCTTCTCCCGAAATTATCACGACCCGACTTAGCTTTAGGCCGGAGCTAGAAACGTAACGCACACCGAGAACTGATCGCCCTTTGACTTTCTCTAAGTACCCTCGGAGCTTGGTCAGATGTCTACTCGTCGGCGTTCCGTGCTAAACTGATGTTAAAGGGGATGCAGGCTTCTATCGTCGACTTTTTACTTGTCAAACCAGCATCTTCCTCTATGTAACAAGAAATCCTGGTTTCTTGCTTTAGAAATATATTTTTTGGTCTTAATATATTTCCTGATTTATTTGATGAATTTTAGTGCCTTTATTTCCCATCGATTAGGCCTAATTTAATTATTATCTTCATTTATTGAATTTCAATGTTTTGCTCTTCGTAGTGGATCCGGTGACGTCACTTCCCCTCGCAGCCTGGGCCTTGGGTGCCTGTATGAACTTGTCGATTGACAGTTTTTGCATTGATTTCACCCAAACTCTATAACTTCTTTTTGCGTGGTCGGATTTTGATTTTGTTGACTTCTATGGATTGGTTGACGTTTTCTGGTTTCCCTGGAATTCGAATGGTGTTTCTACTCCTCTTCATTCTTGAGTTATAGACTTCGTTAATTTTGCTTGAATTTTGAAATTTATTTCCTGTAAATTTGAAATTTTCCATTTTTTCTTGCTTGTATCCTCTTTGGTTGGTCTTGAAACGCGTAAATCTGGTGTTGGTTTTTTGATAGCTTGTTTGGTTTTCTAGTTATTCAGCTTGATGTTACTCTAATTGCCTTCGTTTGGTTTTCGGCGTCTCATTCCCCCCCTTTAAAGCTCTTTTCATATCTCACATGGCATTACAATTTATTACACATATATATACCCTATTTTATCAATATTTCCCTTTAATTAATCTCCCTTATATTTATTATGAATTAATAAAAAATTTTTATTAATTTATTTTATTTTTACAAAACTATTTATTTATTTATATTGAACTTCGGCTTGATTATGCCCTATTATTGACTCTATTAAATGCTATTTTTTATGATTTAATGACATTTGAACTTTATGAGTTATTGGCCTTTTTATGCCCAAGAATGACGTTACACTCTATTTTTTAGCTATAAAACTTTATAACTTTATATTTTTTATTACTTTATTTTCTTAACCCTTTTTAACTCTACAAATGACTCTACTTCGTTTTTGGATTTTATTCAAATTCTGCAAAATCGATTTGTTTACGCTTACATTTTTGTCTATAACTTTTTAACAAATTATCATAACAAAATTATTTTTATTACTCCTTGCTTATTTAACTCTCCTTTCAACATAAATCTAATAATAACAACTTTTTTTTATAAAATTATAAACCCCTATCTTTCAAATGTTATTTCATTTCTACCAAATTTAGACAAGACTGGACAAGTCAATTCCTGTCAGATCCTGCAAGGTTTTTGTTCGACTTTGTCGCTAAAGCCTACGTCATAGTCTGCACGTATTTAACTAACACAATTTCAAAAACTATTACTAAATACTATTTTCACATTGGAAACTACTTTTTTATCTTAATTTTGGGCTTTTCTGACACCCTTTGGCTTTAATCCTTTGTTATATTGACTTTGAATTTATTTTAATTAATGTAATTAATTAACCCCAATTGGATCGGTCGATTGGCCGTTCCAATTATTCCCCCCCTTTAAAAACTGATTTTAATTCTTAAAAATCTGTTTTAGTAACACTTTATTATACATTTTACTTTATACAATATTTCCTTAACCTAACATTTATACAAATTTCCACGTACCTTTCGTACACCTTATGTCCACCTTAGTCCACTTTTGTCCTAAATACACATTTATAACACAATTTTATATAGTCACAACATGTTGTTGTAATTGTTCCTGGCTATCTGAAACACATGTCTTACTACTATTTCCTTAACTACCAACAATTAATTGTAGCAAACAATCATGTTAAGTAAAATTGAAAAAACCCATGACCTACTGCCCCTTTCAAAACTCACAATGTATTATTACTTTCCAATG
>JAGFPH010018942.1:0-12216 GCA_018207615.1 Philaenus spumarius
TACAAATATTGAAATAAAAACATGTTTGTATTAAAATGAATGTTACTCAGGGATAGTGTGGTTTTTTTAGTATAACAATTTTTTAAATCGGTTCAAGTTCCAGACATTACCCCCATACATACAAACAAACAAAAAACTCAATTTACCTCTTTATAATATTAGTATAGAAAAATAAATATAGGTCATTATTCTGCACACTTTGTTATTATTACATTTTAACTTATCTCAAAAGTGGAAATATTTACTGCATTTGTTATTATTATTTCCGCTAAGATGCTTGAAACATTTGTCTTCTTGCTTATCCGCCTTTCTTAGCTTTGTCTTTCTCTCGCTTGACGTACTTCGCTTTACGCAAAGTATGTTTAGAAATAAATTAATGAATCTTCAAACTACCACCAGATACAAGTTTGTAAACGCATGTCTGAAATAACTTTCGTACTTACGTTCACTTACAAGACGCTAAAGGGAAATAAAGATGCGCCGAGGTGGAAATAACGTCAGGTCTTGTTTAACTTTATGAGACGTGCTTCTTGATGCATGAAATCTGCTCTTTGTTGTGAAGGCCTACGGATGGGGAAAACCGTACCAAGAGTTTGCCAACAAATATAAACATATCATAGCACCACATCTAATTTAGTTAGAGTCCTAATTGAGCGCAACTTAAATTTCTTATTGTATTTTAATAAACTTCATCTTGAAAGTTCATCTCTATACAGTTTAAACATTTTAAATTGTATCCATTTTGAAAATAATATGAAATGTAAGATGCTGATTGACTGAAGAAGAATAAACATGGAGCAGAAACTCCTTAAGATACAAATACAAAATTCTCATGCGGCCATAGATGCACTGAAGAAAGGATTTTGAAAAATGATTATTTTAAAGCGTAAAAATAGTGGAAATCCTAAAACAGCTGTTCGGATCAAAAGTTAAGGAACACGTGTTTGTTTACATTCATTACCATATCAACTAACTTGGTAAATTTAGAATCAGTTTATTACTTACAACCGACAGCTTTTCTGGGTTAGATTGGATATACGACTATTATTGAACAAATTAAACAAATTTAAGAGCACTGTGTCGACAAAATCACACTGATTTAAATAAAAACCCCGAACCACAAAACAAGGAACAAAAACAATAACTAAATTGTAAGTTATGTTTAATACGTTACCCTTATGTACATTTCGATGACATGGTCATCATCCTCGTAGGGTTTTAAAGCTACTAAAGTATACAGACAATATTACAGACCTATGTATACCCGCCCTCCCTAAACTAAAACTAAAAATATTAGTTTTTTTATTTTATTTTTATTACTGTTTGTAGTTTTAGTAGACAAGTTTGTTATTTTTTGTACTTAATAGTTTTATAATTTATTGTTAATTTTTTGTATTGTTAATAATAAATACTTGTAGTAGATTTAATGTGGCTTCTCCCATTACACCACCAGGTCGGTCTTGGATTAACCGGTATGGGGAGGAGTGGGGGGAGGGCGGTTGTATACTTTAGTAGCGTTAAAACCCTTCGAGGATGATGACCATGTCATCGAAATGTACATAAGGGTAACGTATTAAACATAACTTACAATTTAGTTATTGTTTTTGCTCCTTGTTTTGTGGTTCGAGGTTTTTATTTAAATCAGTATTATTGAACAGTTTTCATAATTGTATATTGTATATATTATTTTATATATTATCGTTTTCAAAATTATTTACTTTTTCTAGTACTGCATTTTTAAATTAAATTTCTTGCGGTTTATTATTTAAAAGTTCTCGAAAGTTCTGCTTAAAAACTGTTTTAACGTCATTTGACCAGATCCTTTCGAACAGACTAAAAACAAACACACACAAAAATCAACGAGAAAATAATTATTACTGCATTATAATGATTCTATTTAAACATATATTCTGTCGTTGCATCAAAAAATAACACGGTTTTAGGTTAGCACTGCAATGAACCCAAAAATGTTTATTTGCAAAATATTTGGCAAATTTAATATCAAATGATTAGCCTATCTTCACAACTTTTTTCAGATTAGATAAAAGAAAAAAGTAAAAGTTAGTTTTTTTTAGTTTTTTTGCAAAAATTTTAAGAATATATATAAACAAATTTGTGGGCTTAAATTAAATTAAAATACCAACCTATTGTCGAAAACCGCATGTTCCTAGGCCAAACAGGGGCCACGTAATTTAATTGTTAATTAAAAAAGGATTTTTGTTAATAACTGTTTATTACGACGAGCTATTTAAATTTCGATTATTTCAAACAACGCGCATGAAAATTCCTCACAAAAAAGTATATAGCTATTTTTTTGCTACCTATTATACTCTTTGAGTTATTTCCAAAAATCCGTAATTACATGTATATAATTGTTAACAACGAAAAAAGCTCAAGGCTATATTTGGGGGAAAATTAGGGGCTTACTATTGATCCCATTCAAAAGCTGTTTATGAAAAAATTTCGGAGTTCGCACGTTTTGTCCACATTTTGCCTTTTTTAGAAGCACTGCAAATGGCCTATAAGCGCCTTCGTGAGTAGATCAATTTCCAAAATAGTTCTTAGAAAGCCTAAAGCATATAAACTTCATTTAAAAATTTGCTCAACTTACGTCAGAGGTTCAGCTGCGTGTTCGAATTATTTGTATTTACTTTATATAAAAAAAAATTTGTATAAGAAAAGTTCTGCATATTGCTCCTACAGCATCTGCATATTAGAGATGGGAATTACCGTTACATTGTGGTAATAGTCTGCATCGTTCCACGGCGTCTTGGTAATAGGTTGAAATAACGTATTAAATTGTAACGTATTAATAGGTGGTGGGAAACTGCCGAGGTGTTATTTGATATAACGTTGCAGACGAAATTACTGAACTATTAATTTGGTAATATGATGTTGCGTTGCGGGCAAGTTACTAGTAGACAGTTTTAGCAAGGTGTATTATTTATTAATTTAGTATTTCGTTGCAAACGAGATTACTTAATGAAATGTTACCGATATTTTCAAGTAATATTGTCTGCAGCGTTGCTTGAATATTCGAAGAAACGCCTTTATTAACAAAATACATTAAAACAAACATTTTCAGAATGATTAGATACCTGTAAATAAATAAATATAAAATATAAAAGTAATAATAAGATTTAAACTTAGAGTAATTATTGAAAACTCAAAATTTAAAAACGTCAAATTTTAAATACTCGGCTTCAAATTAAAATACACATTAAAAATATATTATTCATTTAATGTAAGGGTTCCAAGCGAGATTACTTTATGTTAAAAAGTTACCAAGATTCTCAAGTAATTTCTTCTGCTGTCTGCTGCTTTAAGTTAAATGTTTCAAAGAAAATCTTTACTAACAAAATGCAATTAAAATTGTTAAAATAATTAAATTTAAATAAATATATAATATACAAATTATGAGAAATTAAATGTAAACCTAGAGTAATTATTGACGACAAAAATTTGAAAAAAATGATTTTACGTTAAAGTTTTAGACTAAATTAAATTGCACAGTGTTAATAATAATTGTTTAAATTCAACTATTCCCTAAGGCCTAGGGAAGAATAGTTCTATAAAGCAGTTTTATTTTTTTAATATTTTATTTCAGCAGTAATTATTATTTCAATTTGCATTTCTGCATATAAGCTACTGTGTGTAATGGATTCTTTTATTAAATGAATGCAGAGATCGGGAAGGGCAAGAAATATTTCCTGGAATCTCACACCAAACATCCTGTTTATTCCGGTTTAATAATGTGTAGCCTGTGTGTAAGTTGATGCATCTGTTAATAGTAACGTATTAACGCAAGCGAAGAAAGTAATCTGCTGGCCGTTTTCTCAAAGGGTATTATTTTTGTTAAGGTATTATTTTTATCAAGGTGTTATTTTTGTCAAGGTATTATTTTGTAATGTAACGTTGAAGATATGATTACTTGATGCAAGACTGGAATTAACACCTCTCTGGAACGTTCGTCAGTCTCCTTCCCTGCGTTATCGCTTGACGTTACAAAAATAATAGGGTGTCCTAAGTAACGTATTAACGTGGTAATAGTCTGCAACGCATTAATAGTATTGTTTTTCCTGTTACGTGAAATAACGCCCACCTCTACTGCATATCTTATTGAACCTGTATAAGTTTGTGACATACTTTTAGAGTTTAGTGAAACAAAAACTTTTAACTATTAAAATGTAGGTACAAATGAAATCCTTTTGTCTCATAAGTCGAATTAAACTACACAGAAGAAAACAAATAACACTATACTGTATAGTTGAAAGTTTACATAGTACAGTTCAGAGTTTACAAAACCATCAACTCTAAGTTCTACTCGTGCACTTAACCCAGTTGCAAACATGCTGTAATTACTGAGTTTACTATGCACTCTAGTGTCGATGTACACTATTCTTCTTGACCTTTACATATTACAAAGGATGGCGTTCTGTTAAGAGAATATTAACACAGCTTCTACGTACAGTATGGTACGCCACTCTCTCTAACGAGTCAAACACGCAACATAATATTTTTACAAACATTCCGCACGCCAGTTGTTACTGTTAAATGTTCTTGTAAACATAGTTTGAAATAGTCGTCACTATTCAATATAATTTATTGAATTACAGAACGTGTTGCATTGTATTACTTTGGACTTCCGCTGTTACTCACGATGTTTATTGTAAGCTGTACTAGTAAGCCCCGTGAAAAATCACAGGCAGATTAATTAGACGCACATCGGAAATACGTATTCACAAACATACTATTTAATAAACGGTACTAGGAAGTGGCACATACTTTCTCACAAAAATATATAAATTACTAAACAGATTCACTGTGAATTGTAGTTTGGGGTAGGAGAGGTGATTTTTTTATTAAAGTTGGAGTTTAACTAATAAATATCATTATTATCATCTAGAGACAAAACTATTCAATCGATTTGGAACAAATTTGCACCAAACACGTCAATTAGGTCTTTATAGATGCACGTAAAACGTTTTTGAACATTTTTGAAAAACAACCCCCTTTATGGCCAAAAAACCCCCAAAATCAGTTATTATTATTATTAGCTAAACGAGAATTTTAAAAAAGATGCGGTTTTTTGCATTAAAGGCTATAAATAAGCCAAATTTTATCAAAATCGTTACAGCCGTTTTTTTTATAAAAAAATAATAACTGATTTTTGGGGTTTTTTTTGACAAAAAGGGGGTTGTTTTCAAAAATTTTCAAAACCCTTTTTGTGCATCTATACAGGCCTACATGACATGTCTGGTGCAAATTTGGTTGAAATCGATCGAATAGTTTTCTCTCTAGCTTTGTATAGTCTACATACAGACATACAGACTGACATTTTGTAAAAACCACTTTTTTGGACTCACGGGGTCCCAAAACGGATATTTCCACAAAATCTCAACATCGATTTTTTTGCGATCACTATACTATAGGTAGTGAGAAAGTAAAAAGAACAAACTTTATCTAGGCCTACCCTACTATGCTGACGGGGATTTTTAACTTCGTAAATGCATACAATAATAAGGATTATTTAGATATGATTTTTTTAAAACTGTAGGCATATTTGTTAAAATTATGTATTTACATTGCACCAAGCAATGCTTCGCTTTTGCTTGATTCAATATTAAAGGTAGTTATTCCATTTCATTCATTTGACTTAAGTAATCGAATTGAAAATGTTTTGTTTTATATCAATTAAGAATAATCTATACTAATATTTTTTATTATTATAAAGAGGTAAAATTTGTTTGTTTGTTTGTATGTAGGGGGTAATCTCTGGCTCTACTGAACCGATTGAAAAAATAGTTTTACTAATAAAAAGCTACACTATCCCTGAGTAACATAGGATATAATTAATTTTGGTAAAATCCTTTTTTTATTTCAATATATTTGTAAATTTAGTCGGAAAAAAATCTTAGGTTAGGTTTAGAATGATAAATCAACACATGTATTTACATTTTAATACCATAGCAACCAATTGAATAAAATAACAGATAACATAGCTGCTTTAATATTTCCATTAACAGCTGATTTCAAAATTTGAAGCAATTATTTTTGTATTTCAACCTTTTAGGTTTGGGTTTTAAAGTGTAAACCTGAGCCTTGCTGGTCTTTTAACCATTATTAACTGCTGTTATAAAATATAAGAAATAATTTGGTTTGAACATTTAACAATATTTACCATCTTAGTTTTGAGGTTATTATTAATACTACACCTTTATTATAAATAAAATATAACATATGTTTTTAGAAGGTACCATTGGGGGTTGGCGTGCGGAGCACGCAGGGGTCTCCCCTAGTATTAAATAATTTTAGGTTTATAGTTTGTAGAAATTTAGTTCAATTTATTTTTATTGTATAGGCGTAGCTACTCCATTTAAATATATTTTTGAAGTGATAATTTCTATTGGCCCGTTGGGCACTTTGACTATGTTTCTGAAATCTCGCGTCACGAACTTTTTTCGTAGACACAAGTCAGATTGTGGAGAGAGGTTAGGCGATACATAGTATATATAGACAAGTAAGTGCGTGCTTCCATGTTAAAATGTAGCTAGTAACGTTTCAAACGTAATCCTGAAGGCAATTCGCCCGGAAACCGTGCTCTTTCTTACCGCGACCGGTATAAAAAATTACAATTTATATAAACTTCGCGATATTGCAGACTAGAAACGTTTTAACTGGTTACTCAACGTGCCTTGTAATAGTATCGCTTCTCGGCCTCTTGGCTAAGATCAAAGTGTAGTATCTGTTCTTATCAGCTTAATGTGTGATTACAGTGTGAATCGTCGAGTGTTCTAATGGTCTTCTGATTTAAATATAATGATATTGTGTTGGTGCTGTCATCGGGACACGTTGTTGTGTGCTGCCACCTGCGATTACTCAGAACTACCAGCCCATAGGCGGTTTACTCCTCGTAACTTCGAGTATAGTGTACATCGGTTTTACAGTTTTTATTTGGCCATTTGAATACTTTTAGCATCATTTGAATAAATTAACAGTCAATTTGAATAGATACAAAGTATAACTTAAAATAATTTCATTATGTAAGCTCCCGGATTAGAAAATATACAAATATTAATAGGTATGAATTACCTTTATACTGTCTGTTCAATCCTTTTTAAATATCGTGACAACTGCAGTTTCGGGGTTATCCCATCTTCTGGTCACACATCACACACAAAAATATACACTTAAAATTCATTTTCTCTCACTAGTGAGGTCGTTAGAAACACAATAAGTTATACACATAAACACAGTACATGAAACACAGACGATAACGTCGACCACGTGCATGTTGCCCGGGCGAGGGTTAACTAGCTACTGAATTACTGTTATCTTTAAACTGCTGTGCGGGGGATAGTGGAAGGACCTGTTGTGGCTAGTGAACGGGTGCCGCCTTTTTCATTATTCTCCTTAGTTGTCGATAATTATTATTCTCAATAATTGTCTTAGTTTTTAATAATACTAAAATTTCTGTTATAACTATTTCGACACATCTTTTCACGTGATTTACTACATACATAGAAAGTGACTCAAGATATAGAAAAGAGTTGAATTTTCTTTTGTTGGATTCGTTAATGCAGAATTTGTTGGTAAGTACATTGACAGTTATAATTATATTTATTATTAATCGAGGACTTTTCCATAATTTTCCTATAACTTTTTTAAATGGAAAATGTATAAACTTTGATTATGCAATTTTAAATCTGACAGAAAGTAAATCATATCATTTTTTTGAAAAATTAACACTTTTAAGATATGTAATTTTGAAGATAATAGCAATTTTGAAAGTTTCTACAATTTCTTACAAACTTTAGGAAATTAAAAACCGTATTAAATGTTTTTAATCAAAGCTCAAGACTTTACTCTATTTTGCGTTAAACAAATGTAATATGGTCTATTTTCATATTGATTATTTATAATTTGATTATATACATGATTAAAACAAAATAAAAATGTTTAATGTATAATGTGAGAAAATATATTAAAAATAAAGTTCTGCTGATTTACTAATAACTGAAAATGTAATTAAATTACTTTAAATTTTTAGGAGTTAAGAATAATTTATTATTTGAAAAATTAATCGTGCAATTTCAAAATATGAAATATTTTTTTTTTTTGTCAATATATTGTCTTGTATAATTTGTTGACCTTTATTCTCCTGTAATATGAATACCGATAAAAATATAAAGTGGCATAGAAGTTATCACTTCCAACGTGTGGTCTTAATAAGCACACCCAAGTTTTTTTTTTTTTTTTTTTTTTTTGTAGTGACCATGTTCTCTAAAACATCCTAGTACTAATATGTGTAAATTGTGAAATTTTAGTGAAATTAGTTGAGTAGTTTTTGAGAATATAGACAAAGTAAGTGTTTGGATTAAAATTTAGTTTTAAGGGTAGTCATTCCATTTAATCCTTTTGACTCACGTTATCAAACTGCAAATAGTTTTTTATATAAATTAAAAAATAATATTTGAATTTTAGTTTTATAGCTTGCAAGAAGTTAATTTTATTTATATTTATTGTGTAGGGGTAGCAACCCCATTTCAACGCCTTAGACTGTAGTAATTTTAACGTCTAGACACTCCTGGTAATGATATGGATAAACTGTGAAATTTTTAGTAAAATCGGTATAACAGTTTTTGAGCCTATAGAGGACAAAGAAACAAAAAACCAAAGAAACAAACATTCATTTTTATATAAGTAGATGTTTGCCGCTTATTGAACCCACTATCTCAATCTACATAGAGATATACATTATTATGTATCAAAATAAAGATACAGATATTATTATCTTTTAATTGCTTTTTATTTCATATTGACATTGGAAGAAGAGATTAGTTAATTTATACTCCTATGAAATTTAATATGTGTGTGTTTTATACGAAGATGTACGAATGCTTCCGAAGTTAAACAAATGGGTACCTCTTATTAAATTTGTATAAATTCACATATCAATGATACATAACGTGTTTAACCTACATTAGTTCTATAACTCAAATTTAAAAAAAAACTACTTCACAAGACAATGTATTATTGATTGAAGTTGTAAACATAACTCCAAAGCATAATCTACGATAGTTAGTTGTTCTCTAAGTATTACAGATGATGGGTGAAATCAGCTGTTATATAATATTATTACTCACGTACGTACACTTGTTTTTATAGGAGTTGACACAATCACATGTTCAGTACTTTATAATATTCCTGTTTGCAAGTTTACGTTAAATTATGTCCTTGATACCCATAAAGTTAAAGGAGAACCGAGGTCTCCTGTCTCCAACTATTAAAATCTGAATACAATCACAAGCTTTTAACGAAAGCGAACTCAACGAATTAAACATTTCAGATTAAAATCAGGATCGATTTTAAATCGGGATAGTAAATTTGTGTTTATGAATTACACTCCAAACGCTTAAATCCTAAAGTTTATAACAAATTCATTTTTTGCAGCATGAATCAGATTGACTTTTCTTAAATAACTGTAAATATTTAAGAAACCTTTGAATTCACGGGTCAGAAACACAGTCGAACCGAATTGGTTTTTTTGCTTGGAGTTACAGTCCTATCTAAATCTAATGGAGGTAAAGCCTTGTACATAGCAGGTTGATTCAATTAGGCCTAAATCAGTCTCTGAAATGTATCTGACGGTATTACTGCTTTGATATGGAAATCCCTTCGTGCCTGGGCTAGTTGATCGTAGGCCTATTGCGCGTTTGGTGGTAACGTTTGTTTGTACTTTGAATTTAAAGATTACAAAACACGTCTACACTAATATTATAAAGTGGTAACATTTGTTTGTTTGTGTGTAGGGGTTAATCTATGCAACTACTGAACCGATCGAAGAAATAGTTTTACTAATAAAAAGCTACGCTATCTCTGAGTAACAAAGGCTATAATTAATTTTAATAACAACGTTTTGTATTTCAATATTCGTAAATTTAGTAGGACAAAAGTCTTAGGTTAGGCCTAGACTGGTGAACTAACACGTACTTGAATGTAGTTAAATCCATTATTATAGCAATTAATTGAATCAACTGAAAGATTCTTACAACTTTTTAACTGCTAAAGCTATGGTGATGAAATTTTAACCACATCTTTAGTAGCTCATAGTGCAACCTTTTGGTTATTTTTATTCCTCTAGGATAAATACAAGAGTATCAACAAAATGTTGTGCTCCAGTAAACGAGAAAGCAACAGGAAACGCACTTCCGGTATCAATGTATCCCTATCCTAAGCAGTGCAATTTCTTGCAGCTGAACGCTTTGACATTGCCTCATTTCAAACCATTTTATAAGTCTATATTTTGTAATTGCGTGTTGAAAAAAAACTGAATATTCTTTATAAAATTTCGGATCCTGCTTGCAAATTATTTTTCATTATTAATTTTGTATTGTGTTAGGAAAAATAATCAAATTTTGTACTTACAAAATGTCAGTTATTTGACAAATGAAAGAAATTTTTTTTAATGTAAATTGCAAGAAGGATGCGTATTGTGACTGTGCTTAAAATGAGACCTTGCAAACAATTTTATGATAAAAAGTAAACGAAATAAATGGTATGAAATTTAACATTGCTCTTATGGGATAAAAATCCATTTTATTTTTACTGGAGCAGACCCTTAATCACAAATTTATTATATATATATAGACCCTATATATTTTTTGTAAGGTTATAACTACTAAACTTTTAGTAGTAAGAATACCCAAAAGGTTAGTTCTTTTTATCTACTTTAAAACAAGATATAAAGCGGCAAAATTGGTTTAGTAGTAAAAAAGTTATTAAAGTTCTTAAAAAACATATTTTTGCATAAAATAAAAACTCAAAAAGGAATGTAAAGTTTTTTCCCAATTCCTATAAGTGTAATCAACTTTTAAGGTTCCAATGAATGTAAAAAAATGGTTCATAATTAAAAAAGGCCTATATAGACAATCACTATTTTAAGTACTGAATGCCTGGAGAGTTTACATTACAATTAGGCCTAATGCAGGGTTGGAATGGGGATGATACTCTTATACAATAAATATATATTAACTAAATTTCTACAACCTATAAAGCTAATATTGTTTAATATCATTCTCAAGCGATATAAAAAACCATTTACAATTCGATTAATTAGGTCAAAGTTATGAAATGGATTTGCACGTCAAACTTGAAGCTTCTTATTATGGACGTTTCCATCCCGGCCGTCGGCTTCGGGTCGGAAACAGTTCCCGCGGTAATACCCCCCCCCCCCCACGTGGGTTTGAACCGGGTAGTCTTTTGGTAATTTACGTTTTGACAGTTTTAGGGGGAACCAGATGGGCTGCTAGGTCGTGTAAAAAAACAGAACGTGCAGGATAAGCTCTTAAATAAATGTTTTCAGATAAACCCCAAAAACATTTCATTCTAGTAAGAAAAATATTTTTTTAAATTACTTCCATTCAAAAAATGTACGTCTTGTGGGATTTTTTCACTAACGAATTCGGTCAAACGACTTAGAAAACCAACGCGTGAACCAATTTTGGACGTAAAATGCTTCCGTCAGAGCGCGAACACTTATATTATTACCTATACTAATAATATAAAGAGGTAAAATTTGTTTGTTTGTATGCAGAGCAACCCCTGAACCGATTGAAAAACATAGTTTTACTAATAAAAAGCAACACTATCTCTGAGTAACATATCAGGGCTATAGAATACAAGGGCTGGACCAGTCCGTCAAGGAAAGCGTTCCCGCCACTGCCACTGTGATGACGTCACGGTGGTAACAACTGCTCCATTATCAACGCTTCTTATAAGTATTTCTGCTACGATAATTTCAATTTCTTAGCCAAGCTGTAACATTTTTATGATGCGCTCTTCTTTAGTTTTAGTATTGACACTACACAAAGCAATAAATAGACTGTAAACAATAATTAGTCTAAAGATATAAGCAGAAGACAGGGTTACAATAAAACTAACTAATTCGTAGGTAATAAACCGATGTAGTGTACTAATGTTAGCATACTTTCAATTTGATTCTCTGAAAACTAAATATGAAATTGAACAAAATGTGCCACATTATTGAAAATATTTGTATTTATTATAATAAACCACCAAAACTTGAATGTCATACTGCAGTTTAATAAAACATGTGTAATACTTATAAAATAAAACACATAAAAGTTATAAATACTTACACATAATGAGTAGCTTATATGCAGATATGCACATGACATAATAATTACTGCTGAA
>JAGFPH010018943.1:5685-15783 GCA_018207615.1 Philaenus spumarius
AAGCTCTGTAGATATGGGTTATTGTCTTCATAGACCCTTAGTAGTTCAGCTGTTTTTATATAAAAGCTCTGTAGATAGGCGGTATTGTCTTCATAGACCTTTAGTAGTTCGGTTGTTTTTATATAAAAGCTCTGTAAATAGGCGGTATTGTCTTCTTAGACCCTTAGTAGTTCGGTTGTTTTTATATGAAAACTCTGTAGATAGCGGTATTGTCTTCATAGACCCTTAGTAGTTCGGTTGTTTTTGTATAAAAGCTCTGTAGATAGGCGGTATTTTATCTTGGTAGTCTGCTTTTTGTATTTATAAGGTTTTGATTTTGTGCAATGGTGTTGGAACCAAAAGTTAACAATTTTGTTCAAAATGTTAGTTAGGCGGTATTGTTAGATAAGTGACGATGTCAACCGATCAAATTTTTAAAAGTAATTATATTTTCTAAGAATTTACTGAAACTTGTAATAATAAAATATATAAAAAATTTGTATACAGTGTTTATTCATTATTTTCTATACTATATAGTTTAGAAATTTGGTTACCTTAGCGATTTACTAACCTATAAAGTTCCTCCCCGCATTTGGTATGCAGACTAGCTGCACTTATAAGAGGGGTTAATAATATCCCTTGCAGTCCTAAGTAAAACGTACTTATTACGACTCACAACACCTAAACAAAACATGTACGGTACACATTTACTCAAACGTCACAAAAATTAAAACATTTCTTATGTTTTCACCTTCACTTCAAGAAATGCAGGGATATGCGATCCAGTTACTTTAGTGTCAGTGATATAGAAATCTTTGAGTACTATTATATTGGGGTATTAAAATATCTATCACGGTCCATTAGAGGTCCTTTGATAAATATGAACTCGGCTTCAATGATACCGCACGGGGGGTGCAGACTAGCTGTACCTATTGAGAGGGGTTTGGCGTCCCTCGCGGTACCCGAGTCAAACAACACTTTCGTCATATTTAGGTTACATATTTTATACATTTCAACATTTACTTACAGTTTTTATAACAACCGACTTAAATATTGATAACATTTGTAGTGGGTTCCCATAAGGCATTTTACTGTTAGAAATAAAGTAGGCTTTTTTAAATAATTGTATAAAATAAACGTAATTTTAGGACAATGAACAAAAATTTTAATGATTTCCTGGCAATATTTCAACTGCGCTCCATATTTGAAAATGTTTTAATACTATTAACATATTTTGTAGCTACACTTATGCATGACAGGCCTAGGCTTTCATTAAGTGGCCTACCTTTACAATTTATTTGAAATCATTTAGGCCTATTTTAATTTTTTTAATTAATTGCAAGGAGGGGCTTTGCCCGCTGCTCGCTCCACTCGCCAACCCCCACCCCATGTCAGATCAATCATGGCCATTTTGACTATCCAGCCATTTTCAAGTTCTAGTCGGGTTTCCCTTCGTCAATTATAAACACTTGCACAAAATTACACATGAACCATTAGGTACTGTACTGTACGGTGCTCGAATCTTACTGTAGGTAGACTGGTATCACTGACCGGAGGTGGTCGGGGTGTCGTATAACACATTGGAATTGAAGTTTAGTTTTTCGTTTAATAACGAGTTACCGTCAATTTTGAAATTCCTGTATATTTCATACTGTTTTAATGCGTTCATGAAATTTCCCTTCTTACACCGATCCAATATTTTATGGGTGACGTCCAGGCACGTAGCCAGGGGGTGGGCTTACCGGGCTGCAGCCCACCCCGAAATTTCCTGACACATCAATTTTTTTCTATTAGGATTATAAAATTGCATTGATATAGATTTACAGTACAAATAACTTGCACTGTAGTGTAATATGGCGGTATTTACAAAAGTGTAACGTCTTCAAACCTACAATAATAAATCTGCCATGTTATCATATTGTTAGTAAGAGCTTATTAGACTGATAGAGAGAGAAGAGACTGTGACTGGAAGAAAAGAGCCCCGACTTGTCGTCAGCATTAAATCACGCAACAAATTTAATTGAAACATTAAAAAAGTTAAGGAAGAATGCCTCCACATCTTTTCATGAATTATTTAGTTTTTCGAACCAGCTATGCAGTGAAGTATTTCAGAGCCAGTTAACTACTCCAAGAATCACATCAAGGCAGAGACATAGACCTAATTAAAATCCAGTGACAAGGGTAGCAGTGTTCATTCCATGTGTGGAAACCCTTATCAATTACTTAACGAAAGGTTCATCATCAATGAAGACAAGAAACCAGCTTTCATGTACCCACGGGATTGCCTCTCCTGACAAAGTGGATTTGATTAATGATCTGTCCCCATACTTTGCTGACAAACTGTCTTTCCACTGTAAAATCTTGGTACACCACTGTCTTTTGTGGTGTAACATGGTAGCAAACATTGTCTGGAAGTGTTGAAGTTGCTTGAGATGTGTGACAAGACATACTGTCGGACGATTCACTTTCTCTTAACTGTTTTGGCTGCATTGCCCGTGACGACGTGCAGTGTTGAAAGAACATTATCTACAATGAAGAGGATAAAAACATTGCCTCGTAGTGCAATGGGAGATGAAAGACTCAGTGCCCTAGCCATGTATCCATCCATTGGGACATTACTGGTGAACCAGATAAAGTGATAGACAAAATGGCTGGCAAGAAGAAAAGAAGGCTCTTACTTAAGTTTACTATTTTTATTTTTGACATGTACTTTGTAATGCTCTTAACGAATTAGTAGAATAAAGTTATTGTAATTACTCTACCACTAGAATTTTATTCATCACCAGAAGTTTTGGTCCAGAACAGTTATTTTCACAAATACAGTAATCCCTCGACATTCGCGGTTTTGATTATTCGCAGTCGCTAAAAAAAAGAAAAAATACTGTATAAGTAGCAATAAAGTACATGCAAAATTCGTAAATTATTATAGTGTAGCACTGTAGTTATTACTGTACGAATTTAATAACATTGTATAAATACCACGTCGGCGAAACACTCGCAAATACAACAAAACCTACAAGATGGGATTTCTCTACAATACAAGCGGACTTGTGCAAATGAAGGTCAATGGCATACGGTGATTTAGTTGGAGACATCAATTTAGTGTACAGCAAGTCAAATTAATTTTAAAGAATTAATTCAAATTACAGTAAAATACTTTGAAAGAAATTATGTTTTTACTACTTTTTATCTCTCATAACCAATATTTTCGCTACTGACGGCAAACGATAGTTCTAAAAATAGACAAACCCAGACAATGAACGAGCAAGTAGGGATGGGTACCATTATGAGAGCACTGACCTTGAGGGGAGAGTGAGATGACAAACAACACTCCAATAACTTATAAAATTATCAACTAACTGTAGTCTACACTCCAATCAACTCAGCTCAAATACTAAACCTTTCAAGGACTTTTTTTACCGCGTAAAAGCAAAATCGTGTAAAGCCGGACAGCATATAACAACGACTGCCTATATCTTATGTAAATTAATTAATTATAGGTATTAGTACATGTTTTAAAATTTTCTATATGTCAAGAACATAGGGTAACCCCTCTTTTCCTATAAAGATTTAGTTTCGATATTCGCGGCAATTTGTTGGAACCTATAGCTAATAGCGAGGGATTACTGTTTACTGACTGCTTTTATTGTATAATTTGTTGAATTCAATTACTTGAAGCTAGTAACACAGCTTAAATATATATATGCTTCTTTTATGAGAGTGTGCTGAAAAGTCGACTTTATATACCTAAATTTTTTTTTAATCCAGGGAACTCCCCCCCCCCCTGGTGTAAAATCAGCCCACCTCAAACGGTGACCTCTATACATGAATAACTATGAATAAACTAATTAATTTAAGCATCGAGTAATTTATAGAACTATAGGCCATTTCTAATATCGATAAATTCACTTTCTTCTTTTGATAAACAATATGCAACCTCATGAACAGAGTCGATGAAAGGATTTCTTACAGAATCCATTGAAGATACATCTTGAGATGAAAAATACTTTTATCAAACAAGGGTAGACTTTTTTTAAACTTAAGTTTGAAAGATCTCAGTCAATGTGGCAGTTCTTGGTAAGATCAAACATATCCCAGGTCTGTTTTTCAATTTGTAAAATCCACAACAAAAGTTTCTGCTGAAAAAAACTAATTCTATCTGTAGATGTGAGAATGTTTTCTTACGGAGTTTAGGAAATACAGCTGATAGGAAGATAACTTTGCTGCACTTTGTAAAATATAACAATAACTCCTCTATTGCCTAATCTTGTATGAATGTAATTTATGTTTCTTTAACATTTTGTAAACTGCATCGTTTAAAACTTCAAACTATTCTGCCACATACCTGGTAGATTTTAGTGAATCTTCTACAATTTTGGCTACGACTAAACGATTCCTCATCGAGTAGTGATCTTTGAAATCGAGGAGTAACTGTTACTGATAACCTTATATTTTGGACAAGTTCTCCAGTATTTTCTCAAGACCTGGTCATCAGACTGCAAGGGATTAGGTTACATTAACTCAATTGTATTTGCAGGACCGGCTATAAAAATCGCCTCATTTTGTCTCCCTTTCTGTGAGAGACTCTTTTGAATGTGTAGTCCAAACACACATGCCTGGCGGAGTACGTTTGACATTACATCCTGTAGCAATATTTTTCTTTCATTATTTTCTTCGGAAAACATTGTCTTTTATCTGACAGAGATGGATTTGATTGTACTACAAACAGTACAAATAGATTCTAAGCTAAACAAATAACTTGCAACAAAGTGAAGTTTTGACATAAATTGTAATAATTATGATGATTGTTATGAAATGGAAGAAAACTCTTCAACAACTCAATTTATGAAAAAGTACAGCAAAATTTAAGTGTTTAATGGTATTACTATAAAGTTTATTATGATAAAAGAACAATTATAGAATTTTTACATTATATTATACTAAATATACAATGGATATATAACAATTATTTTTTTATATTTGTTATTCTTGTAAAAATAAACCATATCTTCTACAGATTTTAAGAATATTTTTTAATCTATACAAAAATCACCCCGAATTTGAGAAAAAGCTAAGGAAAATATCGTTTCCAAATCTCAGTTCATAATAAAGGCAGGCATATTTTGGATAAGTGTGGGTTTTGAAGACATTTTAATCTACGACCAAGATGAGTGAAGGACTTATTTTAATAGTAAAATGTTTTGACTTAATTTGTTCTTTTAAATATGGTGGCCATAAATGTTCAGAATGTTTTACCACCAATTAAGGGTTCACTATCAGAACTCAATATTTCCCAAACAAACATTGCTAATGGAACAACCTTTCAAACAATGGCCTTTGGCTCAACTTGTCCAACATTTAAAAAAAATAGAACATCTGGGAAATGAAAATTAGCACTGCCAGTAAACAAAAATGTTGAATCGGTCAGAACGTTGACCTAACTAGATATTGTTGTTCATGTAATTTGTGTCTTGCATTGTGATCTACACAGTATAAGTTACAGTATTTTAAAAACCATCCTATTAGACCTGGTGAGACCGCTGAACTCATAACATTTGACTAGGGGGGGATTGAGCTTATTACAAGGACGTTACAAGTCCTGTGATTAATAAGGTAAGGACTAAGAGCTTGGATAAGAGTATTAAATGTATCGAGGCATGGGCTGTGGCTCCCAGGGAGAGAAATATATTATCAATTTTATAGTCAGGTATTTTTCTTTTAAGAGAATTATTTAAAAGTCTGTATTACATAGAAGTGGTTTAGCACTAGAAATGTTTTGTACCGTTTCATTTTACATATCCTTATTTTATTTTTTACAAGAGATCAAGTATGAGCTGTTGGGTACCGGTAACTACTTGGTGTACCTCAAGGCTTTGTGTATTCATTAACGGTGTAATGGTACAGACTCAATGCTGTGTGGGTTAATATTTCACCGGAACAGCCAAATAGGTTTCCCAAATATTCA
Source organism: Philaenus spumarius (assembly GCA_018207615.1). NCBI lineage: Eukaryota > Metazoa > Arthropoda > Insecta > Hemiptera > Aphrophoridae > Philaenus > Philaenus spumarius. The sequence goes on from JAGFPH010018943.1 coordinate 11,630, forward strand.
AAACGTGTGAATACATATTTTTATTACTAGGTACCTATAAATTTTACATTTTTTCTGTGTGAGATAAAAGTTATGCAACTTTGGATACTGATGCAGCCTAATAATAATTGCATAACTTAAAGTAATCTGTATGAATAAAAGAAGACCTGACTGGTTCATAATCAACGAATAGCCAAAATTATTATGGCTAGAGTCTTAACACTTCAGGGTACCTTTTTACAACTATGTAGAGGAGCACCAAAAAAGGTTTCGAAAATATTGATTTTAATGGTTGAAAATAGTCAAAATTGGTGGGTTCGATCTCCTATAACAAACAGATAAAAAAGCTGATTTGAAACAAAAGCTTTTCAACACAATGCTAGGTGTGGCCAACACCTGTTTGTTGAATGCATATTTTTTAGGCCTACATTCATTGTCTTAGCTATCAACTTAGAATCAGTTAATTATTTTCACAACCAACAACTTTTTTATGTTTGGTTAGTAAAACAAATACAATGAAAGAACTTGCTGTAGCCTATTATAATTCAAACATCTGTTGTTACATATTATAAATAAAACACCTAGTTTCGATCAAAACCTTAAAACAGTTTTAGGTTAGGCCTATGCTGAACCAACACACATTTCTTGAACACAACCAACTTGGCAAATTTAAATTCGGGAAATTATTTTTCAAAAGAAACAGTTTTAGGTTAGTTAATAGCACAAACAACGAAAAAGGCTTACTATTAAAAGTATGCTATTCTTTACTAGGTCTTCCTGATCAGTTTAAAATACTGTTTGTGGAATCACATTTTGATCATATTTTATAAATTAAAATTGCCACTCTTCTCTTATAAAAATAAAACACCTGCCCTAACCAATAGTCATTCCAGTGAAAATATCATAGTGTTCAATAATCTGATTGCATTTGTTTTTTGCGGGGATTGGTGATCAAAGCGAGCAGGGATCGAAGTCCTCTAGTTTGTTATAATAGGTCTAATAAATATTCAAAATGTTTTTGGTTTGTAGCTACGCTGATATCAATTTGTTTTCCGTATATTACCGGACAACGGACAATAAATCAACATTTATTTTGTCTGCATTGATGTACTGTTACTCTTAAAAATACTGGAAAATCACTGGTTGATAGTTTGAATGTAGGTAGCAACACCTCCCGGACTATTGATAAATAGTTTAAAATTTTAAAAATCCAGGTGGCAGCACCTTACGGATACAATTAATTAATACCAGTTAATAATTTGCATGTAGGTAGCAGCACCTCCCGGACTATTGATAAATAGTTTAAAATTTTTAAAATCCAGGTGGCAGCACCTTACGGATAGAATGAATTAATACCAGTTAGTAATTTGAGTGTAGGTAGCAGCACCTCCCAGACTACTGTAAAATGTCGACAAATAGTTTAAAATTTTAACGTGCCAGGTGGCAGCACCTTACGGATAGAAAGATTTGTTCACAAAGATGACATTGTAGGTAAATTTAGCGCAGATTTAATATTCTGTTCTGGAGTGATTTTTAACAGTGAGACAGGACAAATTTATTGTTTCCTAAAAAAAAGTGTGCCGCCTCACTGAGGAATTCTCGGTTATTATTTTTGCAGGTTTATTGTACAATATTACTGCCAAATGTTGGAATCATGTTGACGACATTGATTGGCAAAAGTTTCGCATCTGTCTCGTAATGTGCTGCTACCTAGACACTTTTAAATGTACTATTCCAAAATTGTTCTTTTACTAGAATGCGCTGTAGGTCAAATTTTTTTTAACTCAAAGGAGTTGAAAGTGTCTGATCCGTGCTGCTATCTAGCGACTTATAATTAAAGCCAAAATCTGTTATTCTTGGAACTAGAATGCGCTGTTAAATCAAATATTGAATCTTAATAATGGAGTTAAAGATTTCAGACCAGTTCCGTAACGTGCTGCACTCTTTGTCCTTTTTGTTGAACTTTATATTGCTTATTGACAGAAATTGTCATTTTAGGTTTATAAATTAGGTTATTTTAAGTTATATTTTCTAAAATACCTAAATAACGTTTGAACTTACTTTGTGTTGCTATGAAGTTGTTTCCTATAAACAAAATATGCCTACATAGATTTAATTTACTGGCTATCAAGTACATTAAATATAATGCTATTAATTGTTTTCTGTCTCCATACTGTTTTGTTGTTATAGATTAAATGCCTTCTTTTCCTTTTTATAACCCAATTTAGTTGCAGAATATATTTTGTTTGGCATTACTTTTAAAATAGTGAGATATTTTCTATTATTGTATTTTGTGAAATAGATAAACTAATTAATTATTATTGATCCTTAGTATGTTTCCCATGATATAAGCTAGAGAAAATGGGCATTTTATGCAATTTATAAAATGGTAATGTAGACCTTGCAACATTTTAAGGCAAAAATCTTGATTTACATACGATTTATCATACGAAAAGAAGTAGGACGGTGAATTAATATGAACTATAATTTTTTCAAAAATATTAATTACACTGTGGACATTTAAGTAAAACTGGTAGGTAGGCCTATTCAATGTACACTTTTCAAAACTGTATAACTCGACGATTATACAAAATAAAGTTATTAAATAATTTGTTAATTAGTCCTACAGATAAAGTCTATATTTTAATGGGACACTTTCAAAATTGCAATATCTCATATTGTTTTTGAAAAAAATAGCTGTATAAAAGTAGGGATTTAAAAAAAACATTTGGGGGAAATTTTTTTACGACATGGATATTTAAACGTGCATAATTTTATGAAGAACTAAGCATTGTATTTAGTTTTTGAATAATGCTATCACTTTTTTAATTATTCAGCTTTTTGTGATTTCCAAAATGTTAACAGGTACAAATAATATTTAAATTTAATTGATATGTACATCAAGAGATGTATAGAAATAATTAAAAGCGGAATATTTACTGAGAAATATTTTCACTTATCTTTAACCATTTATAAAATTGTGTTTTGAAGATTTCCAGGTTTTCGGGATGCAAGCCTTTTTTTCAAAATGATCTGGTTGAAAAACTATTCAACAAAATTACATGAATGTTTCACACTTTTAAAGACTAGAGTTCATACTTTCAGTTACTTTTTTCTCCAGAAAGATCTCTCTGAAAATGCACATACAATCAAGTAAAAACTGATTCAAAAAATGGACTTTTATCTTTAATCCATATTTTTAATTTACTTTAATGTCCGGGGCGGTATCTCTAATAGGTTGCGCGATATAGGTCAGACATCTGTGTTAAGGGTCCCCGTTATGTTACATTTTAAGAAATAAATCTAAATTTTGGATTCCTAATTTGACTATTTATCACAGCAAAAGAAGCAGTATATTGAGTTGAATTACTCTCTATAATCGTTTTCAAATATATTAATTCCACTTGAAGTAATGGTGATTTAAAATTCAATGGTTTTTCATTTCCAGGTTTTTGGCTTGCACACCTTTTTTCCAATCGCTGTATTATTATTATTAGAGGGTTGCGTGACCTGCCACCAGGACCCACTGTACCTAAACCATGTGGTCCTCTGTTCCCCATGTCCAGGCACCAGTTCACATCAAACCCGACCTTTTCGCAAAACGAAGGAGTCTATGGGGGGGGCCTTCCTCTCGTATATAACTGGTGTCAGGGTATCCTTGTCTCAGATATTTCTACATCAGTGATGTGAGGGCGTCACATTCGCTTAAAACATGGAAAGAAGTTTCCTCCTTCTCGCCACACCTTCAACATAATGGGTTGTTATCCAGCCCCATCAAGTGGCGGTAGTTCTTCAGAGAATTGTGTCCCGTCAGTAGAACGACCAACAACCTCACTTCTGGCCTACCAAGACCCAGAACTTATTACTTACTTTCCTAAAACATTTGAACCAAAAATGCCAGATAAAACAGGCAAATTTAATATATTGACGTTCAAAAACAGATTCAAACTTTCAAAAACTGAAAACACAGGGAAATAACAACACACAACTAAAACAGTTAAATATATATTTCAATCTTTTAACAACAGTTTACAATTCAGTTCAAACCGTATCAAAATTTACGAAAATGCGTTTATTTCATTTCAAAAAGAATACAACCTAAATCTAGAGAACATTTTAAAACGAGTATAGAAAAGATAAAGGCGACAAATGTCCAGTACTTCAGAAATATATAA
>JAGFPH010018944.1:0-12487 GCA_018207615.1 Philaenus spumarius
TAAGTTCCTATAATGAGGGAGAAAGTATGTGTCAGTTTCCTGATACCTTTTATTACATTTATTAATTAATTGTTTTATTTTGTTCCAAGAATAATTAATTATTATTATTATAAATCTATATTATGCACTACCTATGTGGGCTCACTATTTCATAGGCTATGATTCATATTTAATTTGTCTGGCTGTTATTTCATAATTAATTTTTACATTAGGTACATGGCACATGTATGAATTCTTAAACATTCTTGTAGATCTTTTAATTAAAAAGACTTTTCCTCAAATTAGTTTGAATTATATTTAAGTAAACGTAGGCAGTTTACAAAAACAAAAACATGTTTTTTTTTAAATAAAGTATAGGTCTACATATTTTGAATAACCAAAAAGAGTTCCAGCGGTCGGTGAATTTGCCGACGTCTTGGTTTTAGATTTTGTCAGATGGAAAACGTCAATTATCGTACTGGTCGCAATAGACCACCGTCCAAGTTCAGGGTGCACGGTTTTAAATTAGTTTGGAGTCCAGAGGTTAACTTGAATTAGGCCAACGCGCACGCGCTCCGATGCTCAGATTTTTAACATCCTTCGTCTGTAGATTGAGACGTTTCATTTGGATTCAGCGGAACATTCTGTGCGGAATCTGTAAACCGGAGGAGTAGGCTATAATAGTTTATAGACGGAAGTGTGAGCCCATGAGTCCGGTTTTCTGTTGAGGTATGAAATCTTAAAAAGAAAATTCATTTAACACGTTCACTGCTAAGGACGCACATGTGAGCTTGACACTGAACACTATGAGAAGCGGCCGACTCACAGTGCATTGCACGCCAACCCCCGTATCGGGAGTATTTTCAATGCACATTGCATTACGTGCTTCGCACGCCAACCCCCGTATTGGGAGTATTTTCAATACACAATGCATTGCGTGCTTCGCACGCCAACCCCCGTATTGGGAGTATTTTCAATACACAATGCCTTGCGTGCTTCGCACGCCAACCCCCGTATTGGGAGTATTTTCAATACACGTTGCATTGCGTGCATCGCACGCCAACCCCCGTATTGGGAGTATTTTCAATACACAATGCATTGCGTGCTTCGCACGTCAACCCCCGTATTGGGAGTATTTTCAATACACATTGCATTGCGTGCTTCGCACACCAACCCCCGTATTGGGAGTATTTTCAATACACAATGCATTGCGTACTTCGCACGCCAACCCCCGTATTGGGAGTATTTTCCACATTGCATTGCGTACTTCGCACGCCAATCCCCATATTGGGAATATTTTCAATACATAGAGCATTGCGTGCTTCGAACGCCAATTTTAAGCCTATGTTCTATGGACGTACATGTGCGTCCGCTTTAAAATGTTAGTGATTATATTACGTAGAAAAGTTCAAAAATAGAAACTAAAGTAATTTCTACTCATTTAGACCATAAATATAAAAAATAAAAGATCAGCTCCTAGCATAGGAAATACGAAATTTGCGTAGCAGTGAACGTGTTAAATAGAAAAAAAAAGATGCAACTTCAAAAGGTTAAAATTGGGCCAACACCGTATCGTATTTCTGTAATAGGCAATATTATAATGAAAATTATAATCCAATCAAGGGCGCTTTGGAATTTCCTTCAAGAATTTGGTACTGCCAGCTGTTCCGAACTAATTACACTGAACTGATCATCGATCATCTAACCATTAACAATAACCATAGCAAGAATACATTTTATATTATACCAATGAAAAGCTCTTACCTAAAGTGCATGAATGAAAAATATTCAGGGTGTTCCATAAGTAAAGTGTCAAACGTCGGGGAATGGTTCTATGGGTCAAAATAAGGAAAAAAAAGTACATAAAAACACAGGCCCGAAAACGCTTCATTTTATAGATATCCGCCATTTTGTTTTTTGTACAAGATAGATAAATTTAATGATAAAGATAATGACATACAATATTGATGTTTACTGCGTTGGTATAGGATGTCGGATTGAACAAACCCCTTGTTACACATAACTTAACTTTTATCCTTCATCAGATTGTTTTGACAGTTGCACCATTAGATAGGGTATCAAAAGGGCTACAAAAAAGGTATCTTGAAATTTTTTGTTAAAATGTACGGTTTTTGAGTAATTTAGGTTTGAAGTTTTTAAATAGCCGCCATTTTGAAACTCATGATTGGATTTAATCGTTTATTTCTCTTGAGACATATCATTGTAAGGTTAAACTACTTGCCAAGTTTGAACTCAATCAGTCGAACCGTTCTCTAGATAAGAATTATTTTGTAAAAAAAAACAAAATGGCGGATATCTAGGAAACGAAGCGTTTTCGGGTCTGTGTTTATATGAACTTTTTTTCTTATTTTGACCCATAGAACCATTCCCCGAAGTTAACTTAACTTATGGGACATCCTGTATAATCACAAAGCTTTGGTTCGGTTATAGTTTTTCTTAAAGTATATGAGCTCCTCAAACATTAGTGTCTTGTTAGCCAATATTAGCAGGAAAGATGAGGTATTGCAGTGACCTGAGGTCACCATATTGTAACTTTTAAAATGGTTACTCAACTCTTCGAAAAGTATAATGAAACGGTCTGTATCTTGTATCACAAAGGCTGTGGAACTTATAAAATTAGTAAAGTGTTACCAAAATCGGATGAGTAGATCTCAAGTTAAGTCAAGCATGTATACGTTTCCTTTTGATAACATTATACAGTATTAATGAAACCACTGAATAATAAAACCACAGCATCGACTGACTGAGCTTAACTTATCTGCACGTATTAGTTTAATTAAAACTAAATTGATCTGCAAAGTCTTAATAGCCAAACTTTTAAAGAGGGTAGACTTATACAGCAAATATTGTGTTGATATCTACTTTAAGCGTTGTTAAGTCTTCAACAGAATACAGCTTAAGGTCTGCCGGTAGTGGCGGCCATCTTGGATTTGTAAGAGCAATGTTACATCTGAAACCATTAAATTCGTAAATTTATACTTTCTCACCATACTATAGTATAGAGAAAGTATAGTGACCGCAGAAAAAATCGATGTAGAGATTTTTGTGGAAATATCCGTTTTGGGACCCCTGAGTCCAAAAAAGTGGTTTTTACAAAATGTCTGTCTATATGTTTGCATGTCTGTCTGTATGTATGTATTTATACAAAGCTGGAGAGAAAACTATTCGATCGATTTCGAACACATGTGCACTAAAAATGTCAATTAGGCCTGTATAGATGCACGAAAAAAGGTTTTGAAAAACTACCCCTATTTTGGCCGAAAAACCCCTAAAAATCAGTTATTATTTTTGTATAAAAAATACTGCTTTAACGATTTTGATAAAATTTGGCTTATTTGTAGCCCTTAATGTACCCTACCATATGCAACAAACCGCATCTTTCTAAAAATTCTCGTTTAGCTAATAATAACTGATTTTTGGGTGTTTTTTAACCGAAAAGGGGGTTGTTTTTCAAACATTTTCAAACTCTTTTTTCGTGCACCTATACAGGCCCAATTGACAAGTTTGGTGCAAATTTGTTCGAAATCGATCGAATAGTTTTCTCTCCAGATAATAATTATAATATTTACTAGTTAATCTCCTATTTTAATATCACCTCTGCTACCCCTCCTACAATTATGAAGTCACAGTTAATCTGTTTAATAATTTAAATATGTTTGTGAGAAAGTATGTGCCAGTTCATGGTACCGTTTATTTATCATAAAATCGTTTGCAAAGCCTCATTTTAACCACGCTCACAATACGCATCCGTTTTGCGTTTTATTTATTTTTTTCCCATTCATTTGTTACGTAAATGAATTGACCTTAAGTACCAAGTTTAAATTTTGTTCTTTACACAATACAAAATGAATGATTAAAAGTGAATGGCAAACCGGATCCGTAATTTTATAAAGAACTAGTGAAACCCCTGCGTGCTCCACACGCCAATCCCGTTAGAACTTTTACACATAATGTTTTCTTTATAATAAAGGCGTAGGATTAATAATAACCCCAAAGCTAAGATGGTAAATAATGTTAAATGTTCAAATCAAATTATTTCTTATATTCTACAACAGCAGTTATAATAAAGGTGAAAAGAACCAGGAAGGCTCAGGTCTACACTTTAATAAAAACCTAACCTAAAAGTTAGAAATACAAATAGTTGCTTCAAAGTGTGAAATCAGGTGTTAATGGAAATCAGCTGTTTTATCTGATATTTCACCCAATTGATTGCTATGGTAACGAATGCAAATACATTCAAGAAATATGACGGTTCATCAATCTAGACCTAACCTAAGAATTTTGTCCAATATCAAAATGAATTTATAGTCTATGTTACGCAGGGATAGTGTAGCTTTTTATTAGTAAAACAATTTTTTCAATCGGTTCAGTAGTTCCAGAGATTACCCCCTACATACAAATATAAACGGTACCAGTAAAACTGGCACATACTTTCTCACACACATATTTAAATTATTATCGGGCAATGCATTGCGTGCTTCGCACTTCAACCCCCGTATTGGGAATATTTTCAATACAGAGTGCATTGCGTGCTTCGCACGCCAACCCCCGTATTGGGAGTATTTTCAATACGCAATGCATTGCGTGCTTCGCACGCCAACCTCCGTATTGGGAGTGTTTTCAATACGCAATTCATTGCGTGCCTCGCACGCCAACCTCCGTCTGTAACCCCGTCTGGTTACAATACTTCATAATTGTATTAAAGTATAGAGGGAATAGTGTAGCACGGAATTTGTAGCATGGACCGTGACCTCGAGATGCGCAGTAGACTCGGAGTTAATTCGAGTGGTGGGGGGTCAGAGAAGCTCAGTCGATTACCGAGCTTTGAACGGAACACTTCGGTCTAGCTAGAAGCAATTGCACGGGTTTCCATTAACATTATTGTCCGTGCACAAATCTATTAAATTTATTATCTAACTATCGCTGTTTATTATTGTTATTTAGCGTTGTTTATTTTGTATTGTTTATATTTGTGGTTAATAATATTAATTCTATTTTTCTCAGTAACATTCCTGAAGTAAAAATGACAACATAGGCCTAGTTTTTGTTTTAAAGCACTAACTAAATTATTGAGGTCAGCTGATTTTCATATTCACTAAATTAATTGGAGCAGCTGATATCAAATCATCGCGTAGTATTAAATAGACACAATTTTAATACACTACTACCGATACTTTTACATGAATAAACAAACGTAGGCCTACTTATGTACTTTTGTAAATAATAAGTTATAAGTTTATTCATTTTACTTAATACTTGTAAATAGTATCAAAATGTAGTTTTTATTGTTACTCATGTTTATTTCTTTGTTAAAATAGTTATTATATCTATCGTTATAAGTTGTTTTAACGTTAATCATGAACAAGAAACAGGTCTGCGAGCGTTACCGACATCAGACAGACAAAAATTGAGATAAGGCTTGTTTCGGATTCTTTGGTGTATGAAAAGTAAATAAACGAAAAATCACACTATTGTTAACAGTCTACAAACAAAACTTTTATTCTATTTATATTATATATAGATATAAAATGTCCCATATCTACACAGTATTTACATGTTTAAAGTAATACAACACAAAGCTGTCCCGACAACTTTGATAGTAGGCCTATAAGTATTAACTTGATTAATTTTATAAGTAGAACGTAGTGTCCCTTCCCCTTAAGCGGACGGCATCCCCACTTGCCTATATTCTTCCCTCCCGCCAGCGCATCGTAAAGTTCATGCTAAAACTAACGAGCTATACATTAAAGTAGGAGAGTAACTAATAAGTATTATTATTACTTACAGAGAAAACTATTTGATAGATTTCGAACAAATTTGCACAAAACATGTCAATTAGGCCTGTATATAGAGTCACGAAAAATGTTTTTGAAAAACAACTTCCTTTCTAGCCCGAAAAATCAGTTATCATTATTAGCTAAACGATTTTTTTTAAAGATGCGGGTTTTTGCATATGGTAGGGTACATTAAGCGCTACAAAAAAGCAAAATTTTATCAAAATCGTTAGAGCCGTTTTTCTTATAAAAAAAATAATAACTGATTTTTTAGGGGTTTTTGGGCAAAAAGGGGCTTGTTTAAAAAAAAAATTCCAAACATTTTTTCGTGCATCTATACAGGCCTAATTGACATGTTTGGTGCAAATTTGTTCGAATTCGATCGAATAGTTTTCTCTCTAGCTTTGTAGGCCTATACATACAAAAATACATACATACAGAAATACATACATACAGACAGACATTTTGTAAAAATCATTTTTTTTATGGGGGCCCCAAAACGGATATATCCATAAAAATCTTAACATCGTTTTTTTTTGCGATCACTATACTTTCTCTATACTATAGTATAGTGAGAAAGTAAAACAAACAAACAAATTTTACCTGTTTATAATATTAGTATAGATTGTTATTAATTTAGATCAAAGAATACAGCTGCGAAGTGTGATGGTTTGTTCTGGGAGACACTTTTAATCAAAGCAATATTTGGTTGCGAATGAAACTTATGTAATGTATGCGATCACGTGACCACGGTCTCCTGGCGGAGGATGTCAATAAATGAGATGATGGACGGCCTGAGCGTGAGGAGTGAAAGGTCATTCTCTGCAGCACCTCCGCCATATTGCATCCATTCCGCAGGAGAGTAATATTAAGGGTCTGCTGTAGTGGCGGCTATGAGACATTTACTGAAATAAATATCATACAAAATTTGCACTATAGTTCATTTCACCTCAGCGTGAGGCAAAACCAAATGACCGTAATAAAACCCTTACCCTTAGGCCTATTGTGCGACATCGGGGATGGGCACTTGTCGACTGCCTTTGTATTAGAGTTATTGCTGTTTGTCCCAGTGTCATTATGCAAACTTTTTTAATTGAAAGAAAAACTTAAAACAAAATATATCATTCGCTGTGTTTTGATCGCGTGATTATTTTTATACCAAATATGAAGGAAATCGGTTGATTTTGGGGAAGGCAAAGTAAATAGTTAAATCCTATGTGTTTTCAAATATTTTTTATCATCATGAATACGGAAATAAATTTACATTGAATAATGATGTTGAGTTTTATAAAAACCTCTTACTTAATACTGTACACAATAATCATCACATTATAGTGGCCTGACAGTTTTTTTGTTAATTAAATGCAGTATTAAAATATAGACATTAAGTAAAACTATTAAATAACTGTTCTATATACATCGAGCATAAAATACAATTAAAATTAAATACATCTTAATATTATAGACAAACAGAGCATGGGCTACACGGAAATATAAAATTACACATCTTATTGCAGTACATAGCACGGATACAAATTAAACATAGGCTATTCCTTCTAGCTACTTGCACACTAAACAAAATTTTAATAGGCTATTTAGGGACAGGCGAAACAAGTACATCATTAATGATAGTCTATTATTTATCTTTAATTTAATTTATAAATTTAATATAATTTGACTAATACAGTATATTTAACGGAAATCTTGAAATTTCTTTGAACTATCTAGTTTTCTGAAAAATAGCTACTTTATTGGTTCATTAAGTTATTAGTCTAATGTGGTCAATAGAGTAATATTAGTTTATTTATTTCAATGACGTAGGTGTGCCATATAAATTTAATATATTCCCTTATAAGGACTTACGCTTATTTAATAATACTTGGGTTGATTTTGTTGTCAATTTTCAATGCCCAATGCCCAAATAAAGAGTAAAGTATTTTTTATGAGTTTTCAATTCAAAACATAAAGCCTTGGTTATTGTTTGATTAACGACAATGTTAAGCATGTCACGCCACTATAAGGTGATGATTATTGTGTACAGTAGTAAGTAAGAGGTTTTTATAAAACTCAACATCATTATTCAATGTAAATTTATTTCCGTATTCATGATGATAAAAAATATTTGAAAACACATAGGATTTAATTATTTACTTTTCCTTCCCCAAAATCAACCGATTTACTTCATATTTGGTATAAAAATAATCACGCGATCAAAACACAGCGAATGATATATTTTGTTTTAAGTTTTTCTTTCAATTAAAAAAGTTTGCATAATGGCACTGGGACAAACAGCAATAACTCTAATACAAAGGCAGACGACAAGTGCCCATCCCCGATGTCGCACAATAGGCCTGAGGGTAAGGGTTTTATTACGGTCATTTATATTTGCCTCACGCTGAGGTGAAATGAACTTTAAACAACAATTTGCCGTGTACAGTTGTTACATAATTATGTAAATGTCTCATTACTCAGTTATTTACTATCCGACTGCAGCAAATAAAGTACGATTTTGTTCGTCTTAAAATTCAACATTTTTTATTACTGGTAAAATTTTTTTATAAAAATTACGGTTTTCGTGAAATTTAACATCAAAGATTTTAAATGGCCGCCATATTGAAACTGTTTAAGATATCGTAACGAAATTTTATACAATTGTTTGGCCTACCAATGTACACGTTCGTGCCAAATTCGAAGTTGTTATCTAAAATAGTACTCAAGTTATAAAATAATTTGTAAAAAAAACAAACAGACGGTCAGACAGAAAATTAGGCATGTCAGACCCATTTTCATGTGACGTTTTTTGATTGTATTGAAAGTAAGGAACAAATAAACAAAATTTTCCAGGGAGTTTGTAAACACCCTGTATACAATTTCTAAAGAACAAATAACGAAACGTGAACATCTAAAATTTAAGTTACTTTTGAAACAGCCTGTATTATCAATTTGGCTGTGAAAAATTACTCTAAATAATACTAATAATAGTAGAAGATCGTAAGAATGAGTAATGTGTATTTGTTTCTTGTTTCAGATGGGCCTGCAATGTCGGTCAATAGTGAATTACTCTAGACGCCTACTAGCGCTGCTGTTTTGGCTACAATTACAGTATTACTGAAAAGGCTTACCAAAATGCCGGCGGATTTAATAAAAATAAGTTTTGCCAACAGGTAGGATTAAATTTTCGTATATTTGTATTAATAATAATTGTAAGTTTTATTCTACACATCGAAAGTCGTTAACCGTTCAAATTTACTCGATACAAAATATTGTTTTCATTTAACGTTAGCGACCACAGAATAAAAATAAACGGTACCAGATAACTGCCACATACTTTCTCCCAGTTGAAACTTTATACCTTCCCTAGAATAGCGTTAGGAGGTGGTTATTTAGAATTGCGAAAGTAGGAAAATGTTACAATGGAAAATATTAGATGCATGTAACACACATCCATATTATATTATATTATTATTTAAACTATGCGATCGATTTCGAACAAATTTGCACCAAACATGTCAATTGGGCATGTATAGATGCAAAAAAAAAGGTTTTAACAAATTTTGAAAAACAATCCCCTTTTTGGCTAAAAACCCCCAAAAATCAGTTATTATTATTACCTAAACGAGAATTTTTAGAAAGATGCGGTTTTTTGTATATGGTAGGGTGCATTAAGGGCTACAAATAAGCCAAATTTTATCAAAATCGTTATAGCCGTTTTTGAGAAATTTTAATTCTTTTCGTTTTTTGACCATTTGGGTGGGGGGGGGTAAACCCCCTTAAAAACCCCTGGAGATATTCCAGAACTACACCTACATAACAAATTTCATCAAAATCGGACCGTTGGTATGGTCTCCAGCTCTGTACACATCCTTACAGACACACGGACAGACATCACCAAAAAAACACTTTTTTGGGTTCAGGGAGCACCAAAACAAACAATTCCACTAAAAATATTTTTGGGTTCAGAGGGCACCAACACAGATAATTCCACTAAACATTTTTTGGGGGTTCAGAGGCACCAAAACAAATAATTCCACTACAAATTCAAATTCGAAAATTTGGACGAAAACAATAACTTACTTTCTCCATATACTGTACTACGTATAGGGTGGAGAAAGTAGTAGACTGGGCACCAGCTCCGGTGTGTGTGCCGCGCTGGGCGCAGAGTTTGATGTTACCAAAATGGCGGCCCCGGCCAGAGTCACCCTTGTCTCGAGCGTCGGTGGCCGTTCAGTGCTCATCCACCCGCCTTCGCACTGGCTCTGCGACACTTATTTTGTACATTTTTCAAGTTTTTCTTTATTTAAAAAAAAATAATCACCTTTATTTATTTGTCAGTAATCACTTGACAAAAGTAGTCACTTACTTAGGCCAGTAGACTTTTACTTACCAAGTAACAGAAACAAATCGATAAGGTTATAGCTTTTTATTTGCACTTGTTATATACTTTGTAATTCGTTATTATGCGTTACTTTTTCATACTATAAAGAGGTACAGAATTATTTATTGATTTCTATACAGTATAATAACGTAATTTTAATTCACTTAAATGTCCGCGCCTTGGGAATTGAGCGAGATTCTTACGCGCACTTAATCGTATCTTTAACCTGCTGTAAACACTATACTACTTGAGCTAATTTATTGGAAAAATAAGTTTCATAAAATTTAACTTAATTGCTCAAAATTTTACGCTTGCTCCTCATCTCTGACCCAAAACCAAATACGTTCCTCACAGAGCAGCTTTTCCATGTCGTAATTTAAAGTTTCATATTAAGCCCTGAATTTGGTAATTTATTTATATCTTTAAAGATTTTTTATAATTAATAAGTTTTATACCACTATCATCCCACACTAATATTCTGTAAGTGTGTAAAAATTAAAAGGAAACAGTGTGTTGTAAGTGTTCAAAACGACAGTGTGTCGCACGCATCACAATTTTAGCGTCATTTTAGACGTTCCCAAGATGGCGGACTTAGGCACACTTTTCATACCGTACAGGTTAGGCGATGACGAGTCTATTTTATTCTGTGGTCGATTGTTGCGTACGTCAAAACATAACCGACTTATTGGCTGAAATTCAATTTCTAATTGTCTACAACAGCCAAAATTAAAACATAGCATTATGGATTTATGAGCATTGTTAATAATAATATTATTATGTTTTGAGTAATGCGCAGACATTAGTTTTATGATTTAAACAAAATGTGCTGTTTGTCCTATAAAAAAACTTGAATTTTGGATTTTGTAAATTGTTTTACAACTAATGGTATTCGATGTAGTTGACAATAAACATTTTAAACTACCGAAGTTTTGAAAATACAAGTAGAAACTCGCTAACACGGCCCTCAATAACACGACTTCCTCGATAGCAAGTGCATTTTTCTAATCCCTCCGAGATGCGGTTTCTTTAGGCATTGTACTCGGAGAAGTCTCAGGAAAAAAGTCTACCTTTTCGGCAGACAAAAAGTGCATTTTGGGCATGCATAGAGTGCATCTAGAAGTGCATAATTTCCCATAATTTATAAAAATTGTTTGAATTCATGAAAACTTATCAAAATTTGTATACGTTGGTTTTGGGGTCGCAGATTTCGAATCTTCCCTTGAAAAATATGTACCTTGTCGGCAGACAAAAAGCGCACTTTTGGCATGCATAAAGTGCATCTAGAAATAAAAAACAAAAATAAAGGGCTCAGTAAATCACTCGAAAATGTACACTCGGGGGTTATTGGGGTCGCTAATTCCGAATCTGCCCTTGAAAAAGATGTTACTTCAAGATGTTACTGCCCTGGGACCCCAGTTTGTTACTTTTTGCCGAAGTGCCCCCTGAACCCCTGCCTCCACCCAGGGTGATCGAACATATTTTTCAAGGGCAGATTCGGAATCTGCGACCCCCAAAACGCCTGTATACAAATTTTGATAAGTTTTCATGAATTCAAATTTTTTTTATAAATTATGGGAAATGATGCACTTCTAGATGCACTTTATGTATGCCCAAAATGCACTTTTTGTCTGGCGATAAGGTTTTACATGTACATTTTTTTCCTATGACTTCTCCGAATACAATGCCGAAAACCGCATCTCGATCGGTTCTGTAGAAAAAATATTTAGTTATTTTGGATGAGTTTGGTCTAACTTCCATGGTCTCAGCACCAGGCAAGCTTGTGAGTATCGTGCCAGACAGGACAGGTTAAATGTTACAGTAAACTTCCCTCACAAGCTGGTGCAAAGTTCATGAATAAGCTTCCTAAAAGCATTCAAATCCCCCAAACTGGAGGATTTTTAAAAACAGTCTTAGACAATTTCTATTGTCTGGATCCTTTTACTCGGTGGATGAGTTTCTGCATCATAATACTCTTTTGTGATAGATGTGATCTGTTTTTTGCAATGTGCTTTATCTTATTAACTTATTCTTACAGATTGTTTATTTTTAAGTTTTGTGTATTTATGTTAATTATTGTATATGTTCTCTATTTTTTAACGGCTTGTTGTTTAGTTGTATTTTTACTATTTAATTGTTTTTTTATTTTATTTATTATTTATTTTACTGTTACATTAAATTTTATAATTAAAACAGGTAACATTGTCAACAAAATAAAACATAGAAAATATAAAAACAGGTAACATTGTCAACAAAACAAAATATAGAAAATATAAAAACAGGTAACATTGTAGACAAAACAAAACATAGAAAATATAAAAACAGGTAACATTGTCAACAA
>JAGFPH010018947.1:0-12416 GCA_018207615.1 Philaenus spumarius
TTGGGGGATCAAATTTATTAAAAAACGATTTCTTCAAAACTACCGAACGGATTGGAATGAAATTTGGTATGTAGCTTCCTCTAGAGCCGTAGATGCTCACTAAGAAATGGTTAAAATATTTAAATTTTATTGGGTTCGGGAGAGTCAAAATTACTAAAAAACTCTATAAGAATGAATTGGAATGAAATTTGGTATCGTGGCGAAACTGGATAGCCATTGTCAACGAATGGTAAACTAACGGGCAAACACAAACATAGTAATTAAAATTAAGTTTTTAAAATTACACGCAGTTTTCCCGTGCGAAGAACGGGTATATCAGCTAGTACATAATAATATTAGAAATTAATGAAAAGTATTACCTATATTGAAAAATAAAAGGAAACTGTTAAGCGATATGCCTTTACGACTTTCAAGCTTGATTTAATTTATAAAGGTACTGTATAATCCTTATAAGTTATTTTTCAAACGTGTTTTTTGTCGCTAAGCGATATCTCCCTTCATCAAAATAAATTATTCAAGCATCATTTTAAAATTCATGTTTTCGTTAGAAAAATGTATAAAAAAACTTGTATGTTAGCCTATATTTCATATGGTTCCTAATGAAAGGTGCAATCTATTCCAGGGCTCTATAACAAGGGCTATACCATTTTGGCCATTTACAGTGACCCAGTATCGATCGCTTATGACGTCACCATGCTGATACACACTAGTTGGTAATATTTCAGTAATGTACGTGCAGTCGTTTACTCGCTGTTGTAACTCGATGGAAAGGCTTCAGTAAAATAAAATTTATATATTCTTAATCTACATAAACTACGGATTCTAACAGTATAAAAAACTTTTATTTTAACAGGTATTTCGAATTTTAATAATTGAAAATATTTGAGAGTTATCACAGACTGACATGGAAAAGTTACTGAGCGAGGAAATTTTTTATTTTTGAGTTATAAACAAACTTCGAGCGGGAAAGTTGTAGCCAATGAATTGATCTAAACTATCCAATTCACCGATTTGTGATAAAATGATTGCATCATTATGAAATCGTTTTTTAAATGAGCGCAAGGAGGTGTCTTGCCGCCACTCCCGAAATACAGTTGTTTGATACGGGAATAACGTTTATGTGCGTATTTCTTTGTTATAAAGTAATTCTTTTAATTAAATATGAAACTAATTTTTTTACGTAATTACGATTTTCTTTTTCCACCATTTAATCTCTAATTTTGTTTTTTTTTTAAATTTACGTAATAATGATATTATTTTTTAAACGTTAACCTCCAACTTAACTTTTTGTGTCCACTACAATAATATCAAATTTTAATTATAAATTATAATTAGTTTATGTTAAAATAAAATGCTTACTTTTTTTCTAGCTGGAATAATTACCTGGGGACAAGTGATTTACTATATTACGTTAAAATAACAATATGTACATAAACGTTATTCCCGTATCAAACAACTGTACTTCAGGAGTGGCGGCAAGGCAACTCCTCGCGCTCATTTAAAAAAACGATTTCATAATGATGTAATCATTTTATCACAAATCGGTGAATTGGATAGTTTAGCTATAACTTTCCCGCTGTTTATAACCCAAAAATAAAAAATTCCTCGCTTAGTAACTTTTCCATGTCAGTCAGTGATAATTCTCAAATATTTTCAATTATTAAAATTCGAAATGCCTGTTAAAATAAAACTTTTTTATACTGTTAGAATCCGTAGTTTATGTAGATTAAGAATATCTAAGTTTTATTTGACTGAAGCTTTTCCGTCGAGTACAACAGCGAGTCAACGACTGCGCGCACGAGGAGTCCACTGCTCTAGAATAGCAGTTATCAGCATTGTGACGTCAGAGTGAAACTGGCGGCACAGTGCCGAGATCAAAGAAACGGTTTAGCCCTTGTTGTAGAGCCCTGCATCTATTTACAATCTGTTTAACTAACATGACAACTGTTAGTTGTTTGATTGTTTACATTCCATATGCAAGTTTTATAAACTGTTATTTATAAACCAATGTAAATAAATAAACGTAATTAACTGAACTAAATCAAATAAGAGCCTACTCTTAACTTGCGAAATATTCCCACGGATCAGCTAGTATTTTTGATTTGTATTTACTCTTTAAAATTAAACGAAACGCTGCAGTACTGCCAACCACGCTTATTTAATACCACACAAAAACAAATCTGTCCGGGTAACTTAAAAATCCCACTTTATAATATCACTTAATTATTTTTCCTTTCAGATGAAACTTTTTATTTTGAACTCAGTTAAATATATCAAGTTATTGTGGGTTTCATACAAATATTTTTAAACTAATGCAGTATTGAAAAAAAGTAAATTGACTAAATCAACATATTCATTTTGTTTCTAGTTTCGTGTTGTTTTCAATTTTTGGATTATTTTAAAATCCAGTGGCCCCCCGACCCTCTCGGTGGCCCTAATGTATAGTGAATAATGTATATATGTGTTGTATGGTATTCAGCTTTTTTAAATATAACAACAAAAGTGAATACTTTGTTGATATCCCAAAAACTGAGCGTCAGCACAAGGACAAGAAGTCAATTTAAATTTGTGAATCCCTCCTCAGCAAAATTTATTGTGTTATAAAGAATATTTGATTTCAACTGGAAATACTGAATACTGAATTCGCACCTAAAGAATCCAACGAAAATATATTTTTTTTAAATCGCGGTACCCAAAAGGCCTATTTTAGGAGGTGTGGCTAGCTTTTGAAGGAATTTCAAATGTAAACATTCATTTTAAAACTAAACTCTATTCAAAAAACGTTTGACTTATTCCTACTTCAACCTTGCATTTTGATTTACAGTCATTGAAAAGTTTTATTCTTGGACTTAAATCTTTTCAATATAGAACAATCAAACACAAAATAAAGCCAACATGTGAGCCTTATTTGTTTTAAACTTTCGTCAATAATTACTGATTAGATTCTAATTTTTATTTTCAGGAATATAATAAATAATGTAAATTTATTTATTTTCTCCATGCGCTTAAGTTTTTTAAAACAAGGTTCCATTTAAAAACTAAAAATGGCTGTATATGCTTGAAGTAGACCAAAGATTAAATACAAAAAAAAGGTCCTTTTAATATCTCACTCGACGTACATTGTCGTACATTGTTTTAATGTTGGAAAAGTGCATAATTTAGAATTTTTTTAGGGGTAATCTGTATCATTAGCAATAGTTGATTCAATTTTAGTTCTAAGAATATAACAGTTCAATGGTAATAAATACAAATATAAAAACAAACAAAATTTTGCGTTTAGGGTTGCCATTTTGAAAAACGGATTGGTTATACATTTTCCCCAAATATTGACTTTTGAAAGATCTTTAAATTATATAACCCTCGGCCAATGTTTACATTCGAAATTTGTCAAAACATTCCAACTACCAAAAGTATGTTTTGAGCACAGGGATTTGAAAAAAGATTCTACAGGTGGGGTTTGTTAGAGCCTGAATTATACACTGGGTGTTCGAAAAGTCTGGAAATGATTTAATATTTCGTATATAAGGAAAATTTGAAGGTAGACGTGATTGAGAAACCTACTCTATGTAAAAATACTATTTTATTAAGATTTAAAAAAAATTATCCCCGCCATCTTGTATCTGCCATTTTCAATGTAACTTTGTTTTCTTAAATGAGAAGATGGTCATTTCGATGTAGAATTTTGAGGGAAAACCAACGGTGAATTTTGCACATCCATATCTTAACCGATTAAAAATGGCGGCCAAAAAACAACGAAATCGTGTTTTCCGATTTTGCCCCATTCTGCTGTACTATTATTTTTTATATTTATTATTAGTATTAAATTCAGAATTAAATAAGCTTTCAAACGATATGCCACACATCGATATTTGGTTGAAACACTCGAAATCAATTTTGAAAAAATCAAAATGGCTGTGACTCAAAAATTTGAAATACTCCGAAATATCGTTGTGTGACATATCGTTTGAAAGCTTATTTAATTCTAAATCCAAAAAGAATAATAATTAGTAAAAAAAGAATATAGTTCAGCAAAATGGGGCAAAATAGGAAAACACGATTTCGTTGTTGTTTGGCCGCCATTTTTAATCGGTGGTTTTCTCTCAAAATTCTACATCGAAATGATGTAACACATGACCACCTTCTCATTAAAAAAAGAAAACAAAGTTACATTCAAAATGGCGGATACATTTTTTAAAAATCTGAATAAAATAGTATTTTTACATAGAGTAGGTTCCTGAATCACATCTATCTTCAAACTTTCCTTATATACGAAATATTAAACCGTTTCCAGACTTTCTGAACACCCTGTATATATATATATTTTTAAATATTGTATTTGGTTTAGTTTTCTTAGTTGGTTGTATATTTTTGTCTTAATGTGTAATTTGATCAAAATATTTCATTTGAAGAAACCCAAAGTTTGTTGTTGGGTAAGTACAAGTATGTAGATTTGGCCTACAAACCATAAGCTGTTATTTTCCATTTAAAAATGCTAATTTTTGGTCCGATTGAATCAGATAAAATCAGACCAATTAATTTTAATTTTAAAACACTCATTTAAATTACTCGTATCGCTCAAACTTTACAATTAATATTTTTTAGAAATTTTTAACACTCCTCCACTAAACTGGGGTTCAATTTCGTGCATTGTGTCACTACGCATAATCGCTGCAAAAAAGAAGAAGAAGAAACCCTCGATTGTTTAGAATTTGAATAAAAATAACAGCTGTGCTGTGTCATAAGTTTAAGTACATTATTACTGGCGATTCTCTCGTTTGAATCCACCGTCGCAGTGCCTTATAAAATGATAGGAAACAGTATCCCGAAGGCATATTATAGGCTCAATGTCACCTTGACGATGTTAATGCAAGCTAAGTTTAGAATGTTGTTTACTGAGAACACAATAGTCCTATTGCATTAGTTCTGTGATCATATTTTTATTCTACAGAACATGTCTAGTAGGAGAAAAAAGTTAAACGTAATGTTAAAAATTCTTTTACAAAAAACTTTTGTCACTTTCCAGTTGGCGCCTTAAACAATTTGTGTACAATAGTAGGGCCTATATTATTTCATCACTAAGAGCGAAAGTGACGCTTTTCGATGCGAGAGGAAAAGCCACTTTTGGCCCGTGTGATGATCGATACTTTTCATCATACTGTGAATAATAATATTAATAATAAATGTAATATATTTTTTTCAAAATAACCTATCTTCTCTCAGTAAAATTCCTGAAGTACAATAACAACCTAGTTTACGTTTACAGCATGTGCAATAAACAGCTGATATAAAATCATGGAGTAATATTAACAGACAATACACTACTACCGATACAGGTACATGAATGAACGTAGGGTACTGATGTACGTTTTTTTTAAACAATAAGTCAAAAGTTTATTTATTTAATACTGGTAAATAGTATCAATATGTAATTTTTATTGTTACGCTTGTTTCTTTGTTAAAATCGTTGTTACATCTAATACATTAATAAGGCGACATTTCAAACCATAATTATTATTGATAGCGCTACTGGGGTTAACATTTATAACTAATTTAGAGATCGGCAAAAACCTCCAGCTGATTTTGCCGATCTAGATCGAGAAAACACTATTTTCAATTCTCACAGCTGATATTGAAAGTGACTATTTTCGATACAGTGTGATGAAAAAACTATTTTTGAAAATAGTTTATTCTCAGAAAACAAAATTTTATCAAATATTATGTACTTAATGATATACAATATCAATGTTCAATTTAAACACTATTCAATTTTAAAAATACGTAAATTTCACAGAAATGATAAAGCCCGTACCTACAAAAATCAATGTAGTTTGAGTGGACTGTACAATTTGAACATTTTTTGGTTAAATTTTGGACTTATCTCTAACCATTTTAAAGTTACAACAAAACTGATTTTTACGTTTTTATGGGCTCTTAAACAAATATAGAGCTACATAATTTTAATAAATTATTATACTTTTCAAAAAATGTAATTCGTAAATAAAATTGTTGTCAAGAAGGTTTGAAACATATAACACTCTTTATAGTTTAATTTTGATTTGGTTTTAAACTTTCGTGTAATGGTTATTTACAGAATAATTTTACTAAAAATATGAGTTATGGCATAGCCTTCTCTGTATACTAGAGAAGGCTATGGTTATGGAGATCGTTTCAGATTAAAAGCGATAGTATTATAATTTCAATATAAAAAAAAATATCTAAATGTTATATACTGTTGCATTTAATGCATCTATGCTGTAGGTATAAAAACGTACCACAGGAACTGTGATGTGCCATGTAAAATGAAGGCGTGGGAGGGGAGGATTTACAATTTCCTTTTCTTTTTTAAACTTCTTAGTAAAATAAAAACACCTGAGGACTAACAATAAAATTTGAAACACTGTTTCTCTTAAATCTAAGAAGTTCTTGTTTGTAAAATTGTTGGTTGCAATTTTAGTTAATTTACTTTCGTACTTCGAGTAGACGATTGCGAATTTGGGGGTTTTTGTTGAAAATAGAATCCAAATTCTTCTGGAAACAATTCTTTTGGAGGATAACTGTCGTGCTCTCAGCACTAAACGAAATAAATATCTATTGTCTATACCATCTAATATAAAAAAGAACGTGCCGTGTTCAGTTGAAAGTTTACTTATTATCTTAAAGTTTCAATGACATTTTATTTACATCGATTTTCTATCAAAACAATTTCGGATTTGTTTTCTGAGCTTATTAATTTCTAGCAACTTTATTTTTTTAATGTTTTATTATGTGCAACCAACACGGGTTGTTCTTATTTAAATTTCACGCGATGATCTCATATCATTTTGAGATTTGTTTAAAATTACCAAATTTTGTGTGGGTTATTTTGTGTGCTCTCTCTTAATCGATTTAAATTGAAATTTTCCGTTTGTCCGATATAGTCTGCATGGTAACAGTTCCGCTTATGTTAAGGATGGTTATATAATAAAGTGAGTTCGAATCTTGTTTGAAATATGACAAACTGCCTCCATAGAGAAACACTAAGACAGGTTATCAGTGACCTGGCACCAACTGCAAACAAATACGATTTCCGCATTTCACCACATTATTAACATTCCGGGAGAGCTTTTTAAAAGCGCTTCTAACAAAAATATCTCAGCCGACTTTTTATAGCCGAGTAATAATATTGGCCCCAAAAAGCATCCTTCATTTCTCGGCGAAGATGTCATGTTTCTAGTTGTTGGAATTCTTTTTAGAAAGTGCTATTCATTTTGGTTTTTGTCTGATACTTATTTTCACTGCATTTTTTTAATAAGAATGTAGAGATAGTGATATAGGTATATAATAAGTAGTTATATGACGAAATCATGTTACACTAGTCGATAAATTATGTGGACATAACAATTAATTATTATCATAACAATCCGTCATAATAATAATAATAAATATAAATTTTTAATTTACTTTTTATAATCATTTTTCATTTTCTATATATTTAAAAAAATTCCTGATTTTAGTTCACTCACTTCCTGAAGTTAATACTTAACCGATTTTGATGATTCTTTTTTTATTTAAAAGATAATTTCCAGTTCTAAGTCACTGTGAAGCTAAATATTTGATTTACACTTTTATTTTAGTTTTATTCCGAGTTTTAAAAATGCATCAGTAGCCTATGCTACAACTAGGCTAAATAGGAAATACTGTAATTTGATTTTAAACAGCTGATAAACTAATTGAGTTTCAAATAAATAAGTTGTTTACTTTAAACTTACTCAAATGTCAACAGATGATTTGATTTAGGTTATGTTATTGTTGGTGTGTTTTAGGTCTGATTTGTAATGTTTATTGTTGATTCAGTAATCAGCTGTAGTCTCTAATATTTTCATTGACAGTTTATTTCAAATTTTAAATCAATTTTTAGGTTAGGTTTTTATTAAAGTGTAGACCTGAGCCTTGCTGACTATACAACGGGTTCCAACAGGGAGTTGGGGGGTGGGGGGTTGGCGTGCGGAGCACGCAGGGGTCTCCCCTAGTCTGAATTAAACTGCAGTATTTTATGTACAATAATAATGTGTTTATATTTTCGTTTTAAAATTTTCAGAATTCATAAACATTTTGGATCCAGGCTATTTTGAGTGTTGAAGACAACAAGAAATTATGTTTTCTGTTTTTGTTAAAAACTCGGTTGTTCTTTGACCTATAATAACAACATAGTTTGCTCGGAATTTAAAACGTCAAACTTGTAAAAAGTTACATAAGAAATGAGATTGCAAAATCTGAAGTCAATACGTTATCTTCGAAAGTTATAGTAAATGTTTGGAGAAAACTGTATTGCCTGGAAAATAGTTTTTTCATTTTGACATTAGAAATTTGCTCAAGATGTTTAGTACCCTATTTCAATAAACACTGCGCAGGTTATATTAGAATTTATAAATATTTACCATTTTAATTTATGTCAAATATTTCTTTAAGTGACAGGTACAATACATGTCCTTCATAGTTTTGTTTTGTTTTGTTTCAGAGAATGTAGCCAAAGGGAAATGGAAAGGACTCCGAGATACGTTTAGATACGTGTTGAAGAAAGTGCAACCTACGACAGAAGAAACGGACCCAAAATGGCCGTATTTTAAGCCCCTTATGTTTTTAAAAGATCAAATATTCCCATTCAGAATAGCAGCACTCAAAGAAACGGGCGAAGAAGTTGGGACCGACTATTACGAAGCCGAAGAAGATTATTACCCAGACGATACCCAGTCATCGCTTCTGGATACTAAATACAATCCCGATTCTCCTGTGATCCCCGACGGGTTCGTTCATGTCCAACTGAACTCATCTCCTCCTCCTCAAGAATTCAACGTCCCTTCTTCCAGTCAGTCGACCAGTCGTTCTGTGAAGAGAAAAGCGACCGGATCCGACAAAGATTGGTACTCGGGTAGAAAGAAGATGGCACTGGAAGCAACCCACAGATCGACACATGAAGAGTTGAGGTATAAGGGGGAAGATTACCATTTCTTTATGAGTTTGATCCCTCATATGAAGAATATCGGCGGTGGTCCGAAAATGTTGACGTATATTAAAATTCAAGAATTAATTTATAAGGCTGCGTATGGTGATGAAAATGTTTCATAAAACTTTATGAATTATTAATGTTTTACATCCCATGCCTTCAAAACAATATTCGGAGAAAAGAAAAAAGAAACAAGTGTACTACTTAACTAAAATCTTCCTCTAAAAGTTTATATATAACATTAATAACGTGTATTTATTATTCCAAAAAATGAATGTGGACAGTTTCAATACAAAGTTGAAAAGTTGAATCACAAACAGTTGTGTGTATTATTGTTATTTTTGTCTTTCTAAACTGTTAAGCATCCTTTGTAATAAGAAAATTATTATGTGTATATTTAGGGAATTTAATATTAGAAGTGTTGCTTTACATATAAAGGCACAGGTAAGCAGAGTGGCTGACAGGTTAAAGGCGCTAGTCTAGTCTGTACAGACGCAACTTCCAACATAATTGTGTGGGTTCGGGACTAGTTACTGGCTATTGCCTAGTCTGCGCTACACTGCGGCTGTCATTAGTATAAGTAAAAAGAAGAAAAATGCAAAGCATACATCTGCTGTCCTAGTTATTGTAAAAACATGGCCGCCATCAAGGATGTATATATTTTCCCCAAATCATTGTTTAAAATGTCTGTGGCTTATATAGTGATTGCAAGTAAATGATATTTAAGAAAAAGTTTTCTTTTTTGTAATGTTTGTGTGTTTTCATTCAAACTATTCCCAAACATGTTTTCCAATGTCCCCTTTCTTTTACAACTAGTATAGTGGACAATTTATAACAGAGAAAATAATTTCATTTTTTACTGAAAATCACGTTTAGCTAAAAAAAACAACAACAGTGATTTCAACAAAAATGTAATTTCACGATAGTTGTCTGCAACAAAACCAACATTTGTTTAAAATTGTGATAGTGAAAAAAAAAACAATCAAATCCATTTGAATGATTTAACGAAAATACAAATATGAGATATGAAATAGTGGGAGTTCATGGAATTTCCGAACTACTTATTCAGAATCTCTGTGAAAAATCATTGCACATTAACTGAAATAATAATTTACTCTTCAGTTTTACCCTGCATGTTGTTTAGGTAAAATGATTTAATATTTATCAACAATAATTTTATTTACTGAAGTAATTTGATGGAATTAGGAGTATTTTATTGCAGTAAATTAAGGGGGCGCTACCCTGTCCGCCATATTGAATCTGATTCCCGTAAGAGCAATGCTACAGAATAAGTAATTTTTCCCCGTTAATTCGTGGAATAAATTTAAAAATTTGGTTTCATTTTGAAGTAGGCCTACTGCCATATGCGGATGTTGATTGCCGAATACATTTTCAAAAACCGTGTTATTGTTTTCATAAACGTATGATATAAATAGTAAAAAATAGTAAACTTTATTAATTTTTGACTCAGTTGCAAAAAGAGATATTGCAAAAATCCTTAGCAATCAACACCCACAATCTATTTTACTTTAAGAAAAAAAATACAGCTTTCGTTTTTTGACAAAAACAACACAAAAATATGCTTAATAGTGAAGGTATGTTTTGGTTATTTAACATTGAAATTGGTACCCAACTCCCGCCGTTTTGAATGTAGAGAGCCGAGCCTTAATGTAGTTTAACAACTTTTACTAAAGTAAGTTATTTATTCACATTGCTAGGGCTAACTATATGAAACAAACCTCTATATTGCTGTAGCAGGTTACTTCAATAAAAGATATACTACAGTTTACATCAGAATATTAATTATGTATGAAGATATAGCTTCAAAGAAGCATGTAAAGGTAAAACGTATTACAATGTTTCATACATTAAATAATTTGTACAAATAAATAAGTTTTCATTCAGAATTACTTTGGATTCAAGTTGGAAATTAAATTTTGTACAAATACTTTCTGTGAATAAAAATTCTTTAAAAGAGTGCAAAGGAAAACTCGACGTGTTGGATTTTCAATCATCTAAATGTTGAGAGAAAATAGTAAATACATGTTCAATCATTCGAATTCAAGAAACTACGTTAATTTAAATATACTATTCATTTAACTCGGAACGTTTACTTAAATTGATGTTTAGAAGATCCAACTTTGAAGTCGCACTTAGCTGATTACTTCAAGGGGTTCTAAAGTTCTTTTACTTTCCTTTCCTTTGAATTGTAACACTCCTTTTATTGCTATTAGTCTTACACGGCGTGATTTCAAAAACAAAAGCATGTTTTTTTAACCAAGCTTTGTTACGTCTCCGCCATTTTGGATCAATTTCCCTTAAGATTAATATTAAATCAAAAGGCTAATCTAATATCGTAATTTATAATTCGTGAAAAAACGGCACATCTACAAGTCCATCTATCAACGGTGTGGAACAGCTTAAAGTACAGTTAAATCTGTCGGTAGTCCGAGCTTCTTAGAAAACCAACATGTGTACCAAATTTGAACCAAATAGGACGTAAAATGCGGCTGTTAGAGTGCGAACATATATAGAAATAAAAATGTGTTATGGGGACTATGATCGGTGTTTATTGACTACTCCCGACCTCAAGTCTCACCATAACAGTTACTGCAATTGCTCATCTTTCCCATAGAAATTCGCTAATAAATTGAATTACCGCCGCTGAGCTAAAGTAAAGTTGTATTGTGAGCTTTTACCAAGCATCGTGTACTAGGTCTCCGAGAATTGTTAAATTATTTCGGATCAGTAGAGGCACTACTGATTTTTAGCGAATTTCCATAGGAAAAATGAGCTATTGCAGTGGCCCTTATGGTAAGACCCAAGGTCGGGAGTAGCAAATGAGCACCGATCATGGTCCCTAGAACACGTTTTTGGGTGTCATTAAAATTCATATATCTATTAAATATATGTATATATGTGTTCGCACTCTAGCGGCCGCATTTTAAGTCCGATTTGGTACACATGTTGGTTGTCTACGTCGCTCGGACGAGTTCGTTAGCCAAAAAAATCCAACAACCGGAAGTACGTTTTTTGACCGGAAGTAACTATTTTTTGACATTTTTACTACGAGAATGAAAATTTTTTAGAGTGTTTTCTAAAAATATAAATGTAGGATGTTATTCTGCACATTTTATTTTTTTACGCGACCTTATAGCTCGCTTGGTTCCCCCAAAATCGATCAAAACGTAAAATACCATAAAAGTACCCGGTTCAAAGTCATGTGGTGGATTTTACCGTGGGGTTGGCGTGCGAAGCACGCAATGCATTGTGTATTGAAGATACTCCCAATACGGGGGTTGGCGTGCGAAGCACGCAATGCTTTCTGTGTTAAAGAAACTCCCAATTTTCGGAATGGCGTGCGAAGCACGCAATGCTTTGAATATTGAAGACACTCCCAATATGCGGATTGGCGTGCGAAGCATTTTGCAGC
>JAGFPH010018951.1:0-10480 GCA_018207615.1 Philaenus spumarius
TTGTGTTTCTCGTTTTTATCAATATGCTATAATCAGGCTAAGAAAATGTATTAACAAAACATAAATTTCTATAAAAATACAAATATTGTATATGTTGAAAATCTGGGTACATGTGGGGGGGGGGGTCCTCTGTTACCCAGTTGTTTGAGTTTCGGTTTTTTCCCGAAATAATTTGGTCACCCTACATTAACGGGTTAAGTCTTTGACGTATGACAGTCTGTTACAATTATATACCCAACTCAAATGTACTAAACTAGCCTAACCGGCTAAGGGATAAGTCTATGGACTCTGCTGGTTCGAATCTCGGCAAGAACAAAACTTTTTTTTCAAACTGACGGAATAGAGCGTTTCATAAAATGCATGAGAAAATGCGTGACGGTAAAATCCGATTTACCGTCACATAGCGCCGAGGTGCGCCTATAGACGTTTACACTTCAATAAATTTAATTGATAATTAATTCTGCACATTTTGCTTTTTTTTTACACGACCTGATGCCCATCTATTTCCCCCAAAAATCGATCGAAACGTAAAATACCATAAAAGTACCCGGCAGGGGTTTACTCGTAATATGTCCAGTACAGGAACGCTTCCGGAACTGATAAGAAGTGACGAAAAACCGGACAATTTTTGAAACTTTCTCTTATAAAACTCATACTTTACCAATCTTTGATGACTTTAAGGGTGCAGATAATTATGCTTACTTTTATAAAAAGTACGCGTGTGTAAGTAACTATTTTTGTACTAGTATATCTCTATATATAAAAGCGAAATACCACTCACTCACTCACTGACTCACTCATCACGATTTCTCAAAAACTACCGAACGGATTTAAATGAAATTTGGTATGTAGCTTCCTCTAGGGCCATAGGGGCTCACTAAGAAAGGGTATGAAAAACTTCGAAACTTTAGGAGGGGTTTGGAGGGATCAAAATTATTAAATCACGATTTCATCAAAACTACCGAACGGATTGGAATGCAATTTGGTACGTAGCTTCCTCTAGGGCCATAGGTGTTTACTAAAAAAAGGGGTTTAACAAATTTTTAATTTTAGGGGAGTTTGGGGGGTAAAAATTACTAAATCACGATTTATCCAAAATTACCTAACAGATTGGAACGCAATTTGGTATGTAGCTTCCTCTAGGGCCATAGGCGCCCGCTAAGAAAGGGTATGAAAAATTTCGAAATTTTAGGAGGGGTTTGGGGGAATCAAAGTTATTAAATCACGATTTCTTCAAAACTACCGAACGGATTTTAATGAAATTTGGTATGTAGCTTCCTCTAAGGCCACAGGTGCTCGCTAAGAAAGAGTATGAAAAATTTCGAAATTTTAGTAGGGGTTTGGGGGGATCAAAGTTATTAAAATCATAATTTCAGATCTTTTATTATTATGACAATAGTGCTTTTATTGTTTAAGACCTATTTATATAAAAGCCAAATACCACTTACTGACTGAACACTTAAAAAGAATACAATTACGTTAAAAAGACTTAAAATACCAACCACCACGGGCAACGCCTTACGGGTCAGCTAGTTATGTATATAGCACATAGCAAATTTTAGAGACACATACTATTTTAAGAAAAAAACTTTGTAAAATGTCTCTTATTTATTCAATAGCCTTTATCGGAAATTTAAATCCTCAGTAAAACACAGTAAACCTAAACACATTTTATGTACATCAAGAAATGACTTTTCTTATACAAAAGCAATTAAACACAAGCAAACTTATCACGAGAACACAACACAGGCTCTTGTTAGTGAATTATTCTAACGACATTCAAAAGTCACAAAACTAAACATCACAATGTCAACGTCAAAGCGACCAGCCATTTTTTAGTTTTTGACAGTTCGCGAGAGGTAGAGATATTCGATAAGTATTAATCTCTAAATGTGGTCTAAATTATATAATGTTTGGTGTTATTTTGATTACAATAATTTCATCAGTTAAAGCCGAAAAAGTTAATAATATAAAAGTTTAAGCATCCCTGGTTTTTAAACTTTTCGGCCACCTCGACTCTGAATCATCGGTCCCTTATTCGTACTCGTTCGCAGCGCTCGCCGAACATAAAAAGCCTACCGCGTGGCTGGCAAAAGGGCGTCCGGTGCTCCCAAGTTGTCCCATTTCGATTAGAATCCGAGGGACAATGTGGGAGACTTTACTGTAGTCGGCTCGCATGGTCGAAACGCACTGTAGTGTGAGGATATCTTGAGGTTTTTCGATTGGTGGAAGTAAAATTCTGATTGATTGTGATTGATGGAACGGTTGGTCTAGTGCAACGTTAAAACTAATTTATAAAAGCAGTACCGGAACGGCGTTCCTGTGCGTTCCAGCACCAGTAAACCCCTGTTGCCCGGTTCATATGGAGAATTTTACCGTGGACCTCTTGATTCGAATGTCTCCACTGATTTAGACGTAGAGAAGATCCTCGATGTGTTTACTGCAGGAAAATTGACACTGTTCAACATACATTGTTTGATTGTAAAATATGGGACGCTGACAGAGAAGAGCTGTTTAACATATGTCCAACAGTACTTGGAGGAGAAAGACTAACCCAATGGATACTGCAAGGGGAAAGTGCATCAGAAGGGGATACAAATTCACGAAGGGAAGCAATCCATATAATCCGAGGCCGAAAGGGCACGAGGCTGAGGTGCAAAAAAATCTTCTATATGTGCAGACAGCTATTCAGTGTCGCGAGAAGTCCAATTTCCCAAATAGTTAGTTGAAACCCTAAAACATTTAAACAGGGGCGTTGCTACAACAAATTATGGAGGGGGAGGAAAAATATAAAATTTTCCAAAAATGTTGACCATATTTCCCAACTTCATTGGCTCTGGGTTATGTTGTGTGGAATAGATCCCAGTGGAGATGGAGGCTCACCATCGGATTTTTTTTTAAATGGACTTCTCTAAGTAGGGTTTTTAACACTGAACGTTATATAGACTTTTTATTTTTTTACAAAAGTTTAAAAAAATTCCCCTTACTTTTCCCACCATTTTCTTTTCCAAATTTCCCAGAAGCTAAAAAAAAAACAGTCCGGCAACACTGGTCTGGCGGGCTGGAGTAGTGCACAAGGCGAGTCAGTGTTGCCAAAATAACAAGGGTCGGAACTAAATTTCCCAGAACATCGTTTAGAAAAAGACAAAGCATTTGTTTGGTACGGAAATATTTTGATTTGCCCGACATTTTCGGATTGGAAATTGTAACTTGCTTGTTGTTTGTGAATGTCGGTACTTAACAATTAAAACTTTTAAAACCGAAACTCAAAATTGGAGTTGGAGTTTTTTGTATGCAATTTAATCGCAATACCAAAATCCCAAGGTTTTTTGTCAAAATCTCAAATTCCCCGACTTTTTGGATTTTAAAATTATTGGGAGGGTGACGCCCCCTTAGCAAGGTCCCTGCATATAAAGTTAACTTTAGAAATTCTCTGAACCAACGTCAGTTGCTTGATCGAATTATTTATCATTTAATTTATCCCTTTATTTTAAAGTGTCAGAATTCAAGACTATAGACCCCATTTGAAGTTTTTGCAAAACAAGGTTCGTAATTAAAACATGTTTGTTAGTAACTGATCAAATTTTCAGAATTTATTTGTGAAACCGCCTTATTAGATAGATACTATGGGAAACCCGTGCGTGCTCCACACGCCACCCCCTTTGGAATCATCTATAAACATAATCGTGTTATGTTTTCTTTATAATAAAGGTGTAGGATTAATAATAACCCCAAAGGTAAGGTGGTAAATAATGTTAAATATGCAAATCGAATTATTTCGTATATTTTATAACAGTTATAATAAAGGTAAAAAGAACCAGCAAGGCTCAGGTCTACAATTTAATAAAAACCTAACCTAAAAGTTAAAAATTCAAATAGTTGCTTCAAAGTGTGAAATCAGGTGTTAATGGAAATATTAGAGCAAACAGCAGTTTTATCTGTTATTTTATTCAATTGGTTGCTAAGGTAATTCATCAGTCTAGGCCTAACATAAGAATTTTTTCCGACAAAATTTACAAATATTGAAATAAAAAATGTTTTTATCATAATGAATTCTAGCCTATGTGCAGCTTTTTATTAGTAAAACTATTTTTTTTTTTCAATCGGTTAAGTAGTTCCAGAGATTACCCCTACATACAAAAAAAATTTACCTCTTTATAATATTAGTATAGATTTATTATAACTCTATTAACGATGTAGCACTCTGCACAACCAAAGTTTAAAAAAGTAGAAGCTCATTTAAATGTTCTAATGTTTATATTTCCCAATTTGAACCTAGTTACCATAAATATATACTTTACCCCTCCCCCCCCCCCCCCCCCCCCCCCCAGTCTTCTTTAGTCCAACTGGCATGAAGTAAAGATAAAATATTGAATTTCTATAGAACTAGTAGTGCTATCTAGACTTTCGTTTGCAAACCAAGAACGCAAGAAATACGTTGCCTACAAGGTGCTGCTACTACTGGAAGGAATGAGAACTATGACGTTATAATATATTTACAGTATTTGAATGTTGTACACCCTATTATCCCAGTTCCCACCAGAGATAATAATACCAAGAGGTTCCCACATATCTAATACAGAATACAGAATACAGGACGTCGTTTTTAAATGGGACACCATTGGGTATATTGTATACTAAAAATCTGACAGCAAACTTTAAATGGGCAACCTTTATTAGCGAATTTCCATAGGAAAAATGAGCTATTGCAGTGGCCCTTATGGTAAGACCCAAGGTTGGGAGCAGCAAATGAGCACTTTTTTATTGGGGTGTCATTAAAAATCATGTATATATATATATATATATATGTATATATTTATGTATGTATATGTGCGCACTCTAACGGACGCATTTTAAGTCCGATTTGGTTTAAATTTGGTTTACACGTTGGTTTTATGGGTCGCTTGAACTGGTAAATTATCCAAAAAAATTGACCAGGAGTAAACCAAATTTTTGACCTGAAGTAACTTTATGAATATATGTGTGCGCACTCTAACGGATTGGTCCAAATTTAGTACACACGTTGTTTTTCTAAGTCGCTTGGACGAGTTGTTTATCCAAAAGAATTGACCGAAAATAGAACAAACTTTTGACCGGAAGTAACAATATTTTGAGATTTTCCGTACTAGAAATAAACTTTTTATAAGTTTTCTTTAAAAAAAAAATATACATATGAAATAATTCTACACATTTTGTTTTTTTACGCGACTTTATAGCCCATCTGGTTCCCCCAAAAACAATCAAAACGTAAAATACCGTAAAAATACCAGAATTAAATCCGCGGCTTTTACCTTGGTGACCGATGGCAATATATTTGGTACATGCTGGCAGCAGCTACGTGAGTTGATCAATTTCCCAAATAGTTGTTTGAAACCCAAAAACATCAGTGGTTAAGCTGCGTGATAGAATTATTTGTTTTTTGAGACATTAAAAAATATGTAGTTAACATATTTGTAAATGGTACACCTGACAAAACTACCTAACAAATGGTAACCGATAAACCAGGGTTTAACCTATGAAGTAGGCAATCATTAATTTGCATGATCAATTAATTAAGTTGACAAAATTTCCAACTATTCCTACACGAGTATTATATAAAATTCATGTCATTCACGCAGTAACTCTGGTCCTATTGCGCAGGATCAAAGTCACCGCTACCCCGTTTCCAAGCGCCTCTGTCATAATAAATAGTAATTTCCGTGAAAATATCAGATTATACAGTAATCTGTTTGTATTTGCTTCGTCGTTACAAATTACATCAACAAATTACATCGAATCTTCCTTCTTCAAGATTCATTTTCTATTCTGCAACAGTTTGGTGAAAATGTCATGTTCAGGATTTAAATCAAATAAGAAACTAGCAACAATTTAAGAAAACAAATAATATATTTTTTCAAATTTTATAATTTTTACTACAAAATGTAAGAAAATCATAGAAGAAAGAGATAATAGATTTGTGTCTATAATGTGTTTAAACACATTAACGTATTGCAACAGACTATCGGATTTTAGAATTCCCGAACCCAACACCAGTAATTTTCTAAAATTAACAGACTTAAACTGTAAAATTTCCTGTTTTTAATTTTTAAGTTTTCAAAAAATAATGCTTATATTTCGAGATAAGCATATCTATAGGCAAAGAATAATTAATATTATCACAAATGATCTTTAAATATTATAAATTAAAATTTATACAAATTTCAAGTAGTCATGCAATCGTACAGATTTTAATTTATGGGATATTATGAAAACCTATCACAAAAAGCATCGTGCACAGTCGACGAATCCATTCCGATGCGATAAAATAGAGTTCAACAATGTACCACATCCACTCCGTATTGTTTTGGTGAGCATGCGTTATAAAGGGTGTCCGAAACTTTACGGGGTTGTTGGTCAGCTAAAAACAAACAAATAATCTATATATTTAAGCAAAATACCACTAACTCACTCACTGACTGACTCACTCATCACGATTTCTCAAAAACTACCGAACGGATTGAAATGAAATTTGGTATGTAGGTTCCTCTAGGGCCATAGGTGCTTACTAAGAAAGGGTTTGAAAGAATTCGAAATTTTAGGGGGGGGGGGGGGGGGTTGGGGGATCAAAGTTATTAAATCACGATTTCTTCAAACTACCGAACGGATTGGAATGAAATTTGGTATGTAGCTTCCTCTAGGGCCATAAGTGTTCACTAAAAAAGGGATTTAAAAAATTGGAAATTTTAGGGGGGTAAAAATGACTAAATCACGATGTCTCCAAAATTACCGAACGGATTGGAATGAAATTTGGTATGTAGCTTTCTCTAGGGCCATAGGTGATCACTAAGAAAGGGTATGAAAAATTTCGAAATTTTAGGATGGATTTGGGGAGATCAAAGTTACTAAAATCATAATTTCAGATCTTTTATTATTATGACAATGGTGCTTTTATTATTTAAGAGTCAAATACCACTCACTGATTGAACACTTAAAAAGAATACAATTATTACGTTAAAAAGACTGAAAATAACAACCACCACGGGCAACGCCGTACGGGTACAATATACAATGTGTTCTACCTCACTCTGTTTTCAGTCTGTCCGTCTTTATGTGGTTTTTACAAATTATTCTACCCTTAATATCTCAGAAACGTTAGTACCTCTGTTAATAAATATTCATCTAAATAGGGTACAATGTACTAAAAAAAATGTTTTCTTGCAACAATCCGTTTCAAAATGGCAACAGTTGAAAACTTTCAATGTTAAATATATTCATAAAACTATCAATTCTACAAAAAGTGTAAAGCTACACTATTTTTAGAATATTTTAAGACCAATCCAACGATATATCGGGTTTAATAATTGAATCATAAATAACCGAGTAAACTCAAATTTAGTGGTCGAATGTAGGGCACCCGCTGAAGGTGGTAAAATTAAATAGTCATAAAAAACCACATTCGACCACTTAATTTGAGTTTTCTCTATTTATCTCTCTCTTAGTTTTATTTAGTTTTCTAGATATTTAACATTGAACATTTTTAAGTGCGGCCATTTTGTACAATGCACCCTATACAGATGAATACTCTTACCCAGTTTGATGATTATATCTCGAACCGTTTCGGAGATATTAAGTTATTTGTAAAAACCACATCAGGTTCAGACAGAAAACAGATAGAGGTAGGACGCACGCTATCAACTAATATAAAAGCGAGTGTACGTCCGTACGTACGTGAGTAACATATAATATAACAGCTGGTATCACCCACCATCTGTAATACTTAAACAAACAAAGTGTGGTTTTTACTTTGGTGTTATTTTTGCAACTTCAATCATTATATTTTCTTATGAAGTTGATTGTTTTGAACAAGAGTTATAGAACTAAATGTATGTTATAATATTTGCTTTGGGGTTATAAAGTGTATACAAATACAACATTTTATCATCCAAATATTCGTTTGTACAAATACCTATTCGTTTAACTTCGGAAAACTTCGTACATCTTCGTATAACATATAAACACGTTCGATTATTAATTTCGTTACTATAATATTAAGAACTTCTAAACCATTTGATCTATCAATATGAAATAAAAAGCAATTAAAGATAATATTTGTATCTTTCTTTAAATATATAATAACATACATAAATACAAAATTTTAACAAATAGGTTTTCAGTTTTATAATCCTTATAATTGTACACATTTACCGAATTAAAAATCCCCGTCTGCATAGGCCTAGATAAAGTAAATAGCATTTTGTATAAAAAATAACGTATTTCTTATGTGTATCTAATTAATCCGCCTGTGATTTTTCACGGGGGCTTACTAGTGTTGTATTATTTGCTTGTCTTTAGCTGACAAATAACCCCGTAAAGTTTCGGACAGTCAAAGCTGTACACCCTGTATAAAATGTTGATTAATGATAAAACTAGTAAAATACTCGATATACGTCTTGGCTCAATTGTAGTTCTCAAGTCAACACGTTCACTGCTAAGGACGCACATGTGAGCTTGACACTGAACACTATGAGAAGCGGCCGACGCACATTGCTTCGCACGGCAACCCCCGTATTGGGAGTATTTTCAATACACAGTACATTGCGTGCTTCGCACGCCAACCCCCTAATGGGAGTATTTTCAATACACAATTCATTGCGTGCTTCGCACGCCAACCCCCGTACTGGGAGAATTTTCAATACACAGTGCGATGCGTGCTTCGTACGCCAACCCCCGTAATGCTAGAATGTTCAATAACACAGTGCATTGCGTGCTTCGCACGCCAATCCCCGTATTGGGAGTATTTTCAATACACAGCGCATTGCGAGCTTCGAACGACAATTTTAATCCCATGTGCGTCAGCTTTAAAATATTAGCGATTATTACGTAGAAAGGTTCAAAAATAAAAAATAAAGTAATTTCTACTCATTTAGGCTATAAATGTTAAAAATAAAAGGTCAGCTCCTACCATAGGAAATACGAAATTTGCGTAGCATTGAACGTGTTAATAATATTTTACCTCACAATTATTAAAAATACATTTTTAGGAAAATGAAATATGCAGATATGAATTGATGGCACAGAGTACTGCAGATGATAAAAGCGTCATGAAACATGATTACGTCGAGTCCGTTGACTTTGCACCGGGTCTTGTATTCAATAACACAGGGAGTAGCTGATGGTTGGTGACCTTGTCCTTCTGGCTAGGAGATACTTGAGCGTCGTGGACAGCGGCCACCGGGATAGCGCCGTACAAGGTCGCGTGCAGAGACTCGGAACGACCGTTCACTGGATCAGGAACCGGTACTTTGTGCTGGTACGTGTTCCCTTGCCGTTCCACGTTCGTTACGATAGCTAGCTCTGAATCGTCTTGCGAGTCGGAATCCTTTCTTCGGCTCGCTTTCCTGACGGGACCCACTTGAAAGGAAACGTAGTCTGGATTGTCTATTGAGACTGAGTCGTCTGCCTCGGCGCTCTCTTGATTGTTGTCGGATTGTCCGACCGAAGAAGGTGCTTGTGAGTATTGTTCAGTGCCTTCGATCACTACGCCTTGTTTGCCTGTGTCGTATGCGCTGGACGATTCGTCAGAACTGAAACAAAAAATTTAAATAAGATTAAACGGAATGGATACATTAATCTAATAGAGACAATAGAGTTAATCTATATATATATCTAACTATATAAAAGCGAAATGGCACTGATTCATACATCAGCAGAACTAAAAATCTACTAAACCAAATGAGTTCAAATTTAGCATGCATGTTCAGTTGAACCTTTAGACGCTCACTAAGAACGGATTTTGAAAACATCCCAAAGATACGCCCATTATTCACGTTTTTCTAGCGATTTTTTACGTTTTCTCAGCTTTTTCGAGAACTAATTGGCAGAAAATGTTGAAATCTGGTACTTATGTTCGTTTAAGGCCTAAAAGTAGTCTGTTAAAAAATGTTTGAGATTCTCCCAAAATTACGCCAGAAATAGGCGTTTTGCATTTTTCCTTGCGTTTTCAATGCGTTTTTGATCATCCTCAAATTACGCCCGAACGGATTGGAATGAAATTTGGTATGTAGCTTCCTCTAGGGCCTTAGGCGCTCTCTAAGAAAGGGTATGAAAAATTTCGAAATTTTAGGAGGGGTTTGGGGGGATCAAAGTTACTAAAATCATAATTTCAGATCTTTTATTATTATGACAATAGTGCTTTTATTATTTAAGATCTATATATATAAAAGCCAAATACCACTCACTAACTGAACACTTCAAAAGATTACAATTACGTTAAAAAGACTGAAAATACTAACCACCACGGGCAACGCCGTACGTGTCAGCTAGTTTTATATAAAAGCGAAATACCACTCACTCACTGACTCACTCATCACGATTTCTCAAAAACTACTGAACGGATTGAAATGAAATTTGGTATGTACTTTCCTTCTAGGGCCATAGGTGCTCCCTAAGAAAGGGTTTGAAAAAATTCTAAATTTTAGGGGGGTTTGGGAGGATCAAAGTT
>JAGFPH010018952.1:0-15780 GCA_018207615.1 Philaenus spumarius
GAGTGCGCGATTTGTTATAATTATACGTTACGCGAATACCGATTAATAAATATATAATTACTTTGCTTAAGGCATAATATTAAACGTTACAGTGAGCCTAGAAGTTTGTAGCCGACGGACGCTGTGGACCTGCTGCTAGCGTATAGTTGTTGGGTCGGCACTCCTAACTAGACTGGTTTTGTAGGTCAATGTCAACTACAAGGTTGATTCATACGCGCATGCGCGCACTAGTATAGCTCCAGGCAAGGACTTAGGATAAGTCGTTGCATGCAAGCGTAGGCCTATACTGGTTCCGTATGCTACCACTACGTATTAACACTATTATGTGCGTAGACTGACTACGAAGTATGCGACGGAGAGAGTATAGAAATGATTCTCACTTTTTTTCTTCTCGCACTGCGCAAGTGCGCATGCGTGACAAATGAAAATCTTTCCTTTAAGTGATTTATTTAAATACTTAGGTTAGTTAACCCTGAGTTAATAACTATTGTAATTAGTTTATTAACGAATTTTCAAAGGAAAGTTGAGTTACTGCAAACTCTTATGGTGAGACCTACAATTGGGAGTCGTTAATAAGTATCGATCATAGTCACTATATCAGAGCCCACTAAAGAATACCGTTGCGAGGCGGCCAATAGGATGGGCACGCAGCGTTGCCATATCTACTAGCCTCGAACACTCCTGGTATTTACTGCTCGAGGCTTGATCGCACAGTTTAAAGAATTATAAACGCGTTGAGTCAGCCGCAGTCAGTTAGAAGCGTGGGAAGAATGTGACAACGTCGCACTACGGCGATTGGAGCGTTCAAGGTCTCGGTGACCACATGCCCGTCCCTCAACGGTATTCTTTAGTGGGCTTTGATATAGAACACTTTTAAGGGTGTCACTAAAATGTACATACATGTATTTATGTGTTCGCATTCTAATTTTTTGAGGTGTTATCTAAAAAAAATAGTACAGGTGATTATTCTGCAAATTTTGTTTTTTTACACGACCTTATAGCCCATCCGGTTCCCCCAAAATCGAGCAAAATGTAAAATGCCGTAAAAAGCTACTTTATCCGCTGCGAGCGAAGCGAATGTTTCAACTGCGAGGTGAACGAAACAGCGCGCGAGCTGGAGGCTCAGTTGCAGACAAATTCTACTAATATATTTCGTACACACGGCAGCTATTCAGCGCCTTCGTGAATAGACCAATTTCTCGAATAACTGGTTGAAACCATAAATCATATAGCCTAAACTTAACTTTGGAGATTCGCTCAACTAACGACAGTGGTACAGCTGCGTCATAGAATTTTTTATTACAAACGTTCTTATTTTATTACAACTTACAGTATTTAGACCAAACCATCATTAAAACACATATTTAGAGTATTTGTTTCAGTTAGTACCTTCTTTGTGGCTGTAAATTATTCCTGTCGTGCGTCGGATATGGTTGAATCTGTGCGATACCGGACTGTGATCTAGTCACTAGTCATGGTACCAATTGCAATAAACTTTATTAGCAAGTTCAACGTCCGCACATGCGAAAGCTAGATTGTCAAAATAGTCAATTGTTCTGTGTGACTTCTGACCTTGACACTAAATAGCAACTAACGTTCCAAGAAGTGTCACTTGTTTCTAACAGGGAATTTACAATGGGATACACACACGGTTTTATTCACACCAAACCAAACTAAATTCCCGATGAGCTAGACTCACATTGGTCCGCAACCGGTGCGCGGTGAGCCCGTCCAGGGGTGCCGCAATCGGAATCATTTTTTGTATAATTTTGTTTATGTTCTTGCTATTTTTCATTTTTTAGCGAATTTTAGCTGGAGGCTTCGGTGCAAACAAATTCTACTACTATATTTCGTACACACAGGCAGCTACCCAGCGCCTTCGTGATTAGCTAAATTTCTAAAATAGTTGGTTGAAACCCTAAAACATATAAATTGAATTTTGTAAATTCGCTCAACTCACGTCAGCGGTTCAGTTGCGTTGTCGAATCATTTCAATTTCAAATTTGATCGTAAATAATTTTCATTTGATAAAATTTATCAAACTACTACGCCAGTCGGTAGGGATAAATTTAGACCAAAAGTTCCAGTAATTCACAATACGGCTGATTTTTTTTATAAGTAGATTAAAGTATGTAGATTAACATAAAAAAAGTTTACCAGTCTATCGATTTCCCAAAGTCGAAAAAAAAATCGATTATAATTTTTTTTTTTGATTAGGCTATCCTTAATATTTCGAGCTGGGATAAAGAAAAAGAAACATAAAAAATACCACCGTGTAGGAGAGGTATTTTTCAACAAAAAAGGTCATATGTATTTATTTCGTCCGAGCAATGGTTTGTCTGGAAAAAAATCGATAATGCAGGTATGTATTTTGCAGCAGGGTAAATCACTAAAAGGGGACATCTTATTCATATATGAAGCGTTGGCTCATTCTAAATTGGCCGAATTTTAATATATCGAATTGAAACTTGACATAGGAGTTAAAATATATATTTTAAACATTTATGCTGAGTCTCAGCTTGTTATCTTCAAAATTTCCCGATCTAGGAGTCGATTTCGATTATCGATTTTAGGAGTACCGGACCCACGAACTAATTTCATCTATTCCAGTTTCGTAAATTTTTGGAATATCAACATCAAATTTGTTTTACAAGTTGAGTACACCATTATAAATATTCTTGGTAAGTATGAACGATTTTTTCATGTTATTTTTAAAAACGAGGCGCTTGAAAATAGTCTTCTGTTTTACCTATCTCGTTTTAACTATAACACCTTTGGATTCAAAGACTCCATTTTCGACATTTTTGAACATATCGATTTAAAAATTATTACAGAAGTTAAAAACACAATTGTTTTTTGCTATACTTATTTTAAAAACTATATTTAAAAAATTGACTAATCTGCAGCCGATTAACTCAAGCGTTTTGATGAAAAATCTAAAAAGGTCTAAAATTATACTTATTTAAGTTATTTGTGCTTTGAAAAGTAAATAATAAAAAAGGTTTATACTCCTTGATCTTGTTTGAATCTATATATTTAACTTTTAAAAAAACTTTCAGGTTGATATTTTGACAACTTTCTAAACTGGAGCTGTTAAAAATGAATTGGTGGGTCCGGTACTCCTAAAATCTAGAAACCCATTGATAAGTCAAGTGGTTCTAGATCGGGTAATTTTCAAGATAACAAGCTGAGACTCAGCATAAATATTTAAAATATATATTTGAACTCCTATGTCAAGATTCAAATCGATATATTAAAATTCGGCCAATTTAGAATGAGCCAACGCTTCATATATGAATAAGATGTCCCCTTTTAGTGATTTCCCCTGCTGCAAAATACATACCTGCATTATCGAATTTTTCCCAGACAAACCATTGCTCGGACGAAATAAATACATATGACCTTTTTTGTTGAAAATACCTCCCCTACACGGTGGTATTTTTATTTTCCTCTATCTTCATCCCAGCTCGAAATATTAAGGATAATCGAGAAAAAAAATGATAATCGATTTTTTTTTTCGACTTTGGGAAATCGATAGACTGGTAAACCTTTTTTTATGTTAATCTACATACTTTAAGGTACTTATAAAAAAATCAGCCGTATTGCAAATTACTGGTAGTTGTAACCTATACCGACTGGGCTATACATTAAAATTCTTAAATTTAATTCTGGTTCACGTTTTGATATCGTCCTCACACGTCTTTGTGAGTTAAAAGAAAAGACTTTGCCCTTTTTCAAGCGAGAAAATCATGATTATTGTTGTGCCTCTCTTGACAGACGACTGGAGGAGAGCGTACCTCAACGCAGTCAATTTCGGACTGCTGTAAATAAAACAGTTGATTTGCATCAAAAACTTAACACAATTTTAGATTAGGCCTACAATGAACCAACATACATTTGCATCCAATTCGGCATATTTAGAATCAGGTGATTATTTGTTACAGCCAACAGGTTTTTTAGATTAGGTAAAATGAAACAAAACTAGTAGTTCTGTGAACAGTAGGACCTCGCTCGTTGAAATAACAAATGTGGTTTCGAGCTTAGGTTAAAAAATAGTGTGCCAGTAAGGAAGAAAGCAGAAGGTTTAGCCAGTGAAACATTATTTTGCAATTCCCGCGATTCCGGGGTATCTAGTTCTCGTTTTTTTCTTTTCTTGAGCTTTAAAGATTTTATTTTAGGGGGCATTGTGTTTTATGTAGGTTAATAATGCGTAAGGTAGCTACAAATATCACGCTATTGAGGGAAAACATAGAATTAAATATTTACATACTTAAGTAACTAAAACTTAACAATGTATTTACAGTTCCATATCATATTCCAATATTAGATATAATGAAAACAAACGATGTTAAAGCGTCGTGATAGTGATCTCAACCCATGTACCAACACCAACACTTCACACGCTGTCCAACGGTCATTTTTGTATGTCCATTATCGTCACGCGGTTTCATTTGTTTCATCTCATTTTGTAATTCAAGTAAAGCTAAGTCAAATACTTTTATAAAATAATAATTTACAAGTATACAGTTCAATTCTTTGATTTATTCTCTACACTTTCTTATGATAATGTGTCAATTTTGGGCAAAGGATATAGCCTATTCCTTAATTACTGTTCAAAACATGCCTAGTTTTGTTAGCAGTCTTGTAGTAGGAACATAAAAACTGGTGTTTTCAAAATAAGAAATTTGAAATTGATAAATATTTTTATACAGTTCTATTTAGAACTAAATTACGAAACTTTTTTACATTTATGAAAAAAACATACAAAAAATATTTACTACTTTTTATGTAGGCCTAAAGTTGAACTTTTTCCTTTCGTTACTGAACATGCTTAATTCTTGAGCTAATAACTTTATTAATTTTACTTCAATCATGTTTTTACTAGGATATATGAATTCTATGAACTTTTATCTACAAAAAAGCTATGGAACACTTTTGAATTGGTTTAGAATAAACGTATAAAAACATGGGAAAAATACAAAAACTTGGACGATTTTTAACAAATTTGAAGTTTACTGCTTTCTTGTGACCTTACCGTAAGAGATACGGGAAAAAATCAAGAATACAATTTTGTTGAAAATCTAATTTGCTACTCGCAAAATCTTATTAGTTTTTAAATTCGACTTGCGGTTAAGCCACAAACTGGCTTTGGAAAAAAGCTTACACTGAGAGAAACGGAGCGGCCGCCATTTTTATTTGATTTAAGCGGTTAAAAATGAAACATGGAAAAACCCGTATATATACATGGCTCAGCCTAGGAATAAGGAACGTTCATGCAAAAAATCATCAAAATCGGTCAAGGCGTTTGGCAGTAATCGTGAG
Source organism: Philaenus spumarius (assembly GCA_018207615.1). Taxonomy (NCBI): domain Eukaryota; kingdom Metazoa; phylum Arthropoda; class Insecta; order Hemiptera; family Aphrophoridae; genus Philaenus; species Philaenus spumarius. The sequence continues at coordinate 5,323 of JAGFPH010018952.1, forward strand.
ACAGACAGACACACAGACGAAATGCTGAACGGTCGAGTTAAAACGGAGACCTCGCTTCGCTCGGTCAATTAAAAGTAAAACAGGTGTTACATATTATATTGTTTCCTTCAGTTGGTGATAATTTGTTTGAAATGTTGATTATTTAAATATGAATAGATAAATTACAACGCTTACCGCAATTCGAATTATTAAAGATGGTCGTGTCTATTTCGATCTCTGTCTTACATTATCTATCTAGTCGCCATTTCCGTGAAAATATTTGAGTATATAATAATCTGTTTGCATTGGCTTTACTATGGGTCGTCGCCGAGGTTGGTGGGCGAAGCGAGCAAGGGTAGAGCTAATAGTTTAACAGTATATAAAACGTGACATCTCTTGCAGACTGATTTTTTATATTTTAAACTAGCTGACCCGTACGGCGTTGCCCGTGGTGGTTGGTATTTTCAGTCTTTTTAACGTAATTGTATTCTTTTTAAGTGTTCAGTCAGTGAGTGGTATTTGGCTTACATATATATATATATATATATATATATATATATACATGTTTATCCACTATCTTAGACTCCGTAGGATTTCGTACAATCCTAAGACCTCCAAAGAAATATTCCAATTATTCCCATACTAAAAGTATTAGAAGAATTAAAATTGAAGCTTTTCTTCATTTTAGGATGACAGATTAATATATTGTAATACATTTTCTATATAGTCTTTTCAAGCAACGTCTAAAAAACCTATCTATTAAGAGCTCCTGTAACGGTTTTTGTATATAGCTCTTAGCCTCCAGCCTGCAAACTTTCCCGCCTTCTGTATATAACGTTAAAACCTCCAGGCTAGTTCGATAGTTATTATTAGTGCAATTTACACAGCTCACACAGTTCGACCTGGACTAAAGTAAAATTGTTCTATCACGAATAAAAGACATAACAAGATGAAAAGATGGAACACGCTAGAAAGCTCAAAAGCTTTTCAACTCTCCGCAATAAAATTACGAAGATTTTTGCAACACTAGTGCACCAGTTTTCTACGACGTAAGTGAGTGCATATATCTTGTCCATAGACAGACACAAGTGCACAAACGTTTTTATTGCTTTATCGTGTTAAGAGACCTCAAAAACGTCGAGAAAAGTCATAAAAAGTGGAGACACACATACAGACACACGGATGCAAATTTGTTTATTGATTTATCGTGTTCAGAGACCTTGATTACGTCGAGGAAAGTCATAAAAAGTGGGGTACATTTTTAAAATTTTTTAAATTTGTTTTCATTACAACAAAGTTTCATCATTCAACTTTTTAATGTTTCATAGTACAGTATACATTTATTATATATGGCTTACTTTGAAAAAAGAAACGATATTTTTATAGCACTGGTTAATGATTATGTTTAGTGCGAATTCTGTAAAAAAAATGTGTTACATATATATGGCATCGTAATGTTTAAAATTAATTTTATTTCTAAACAGGAACGAATTAATTATTTAAATGCAATTATTGTAATTATTTTCTATTTTTTTTTTTGAAACACAATAATTATTCCAAATTTTAATCCATTTTGGTTTTACGTTAATTGTATACGTTTAGTAATAACAGTGATTAAAAAAATGGCATTATATTATTTATAAAACAATATTATAATAATGTTATACCTGTTCTTTAATAGTATAATAAGTTACAAGCCCAGTAAATAGAGGCTTCCTTGTGAGCATGATAGTTTCCGTGCGAGGCGCAGCATAGTGCAGAATTTTCATGCAAGCAACGAAAAACCTCCCGGGAGAGTTACATCCGATACTTTTCGTTATACTACACCAAAAAAGTAACATAATCATAACATACTTTTATTTTAAAAAAACAATTTAAACTCAATACATAACTATAATTTCTTTTAAGCAATATCATACTATTTGAAATTAATATTTATAGTGCAATTTGTGTTATTTTGGATATATAATCCAAAATAAAAAAGTTGCTGAGTGGTGCACTTTTTCGTAATTATTTCTTTTGATTGTTTAAATATTACTGGAATATCAGGTTCATTATATTCATCACTGAAATCCATTATGGACATTTGTAGAACAGAAAAGATGCATAAACCGCTATGTTTACTCTTATTTTAGACTTTGGAACTACTCTCATAAATTCATGTGTTATTGTTAAAATCAGGTGTTTACATAAAACTGATATATTTTAATTCTTATTTTGTAAAATCAGAGGGTGCACAGAAAATTTACGGCGTAATACACAGACAATTTTCAGTGTAGTGCACGGAAAATAAAGACTTACTTGTCTATGAACTGGTAAAGAAAACAGCTGTTTTCAGTGTAGTATAATGAAAATACTTTAATTTGTAAAATCGTTTGGGGCTTGAATTGATAGGTTAGCATTGAAAACAATAACAAAGTAACTGCACAGTTAATATTAAGCAAACATAATTATATAGTGTCTAGGCTATGTATGAATTCGTAATACTGAATACTTTAACAACAGTAATAAACATAAATTTAGTTTTATGTTTAGGTAATAATCTGATTTACTCGACATTATTTGTTTAAAATATATTTAAATGCCAAAATAAAATGCTAGAATAAACACGGCAAATAAATTAAAATTTGTCTAGTTTCTTCACAATTTGTCAAGAATTTAATAATGTAGGCCTATATACAGCTGTTAAATAAGTTAAAAAAATGAAAAGTAAATAATTTTACTTTTCAAAGACGTTTAAGAAAACTGTAGTGCTTTACAGAGACTAGTATATAAAATACATTAATTTTTTATGTGCAGTTGAATGCGTAGCCATGACCAAACTGATCTGTTAAGAAGAGCTGAAATAAAATTAGCAAAATATTGTACGCGAAAAAAGAAAAACAATTGAAAATAAATACGGCTTTTGAGTTTGCACATACTAAATTTCCTCACACGTTGTTAAAATTATAATGGTTATAATTATATAAATTATAATGGTTATAATTATATAAATTATAATGATATAGCGATATAAAAGTTATTTTTGGTAAACACTTTCAGTTTTTTGACAAAAGTTCTTCCCCTTTGTCGGAATAGCTACCCAATGTAATAAATATTGTAAGAGTAAATAAGTTGTCAGTCAAAATATTTATGGACTTGTTTTACAACTAAAGTCATAGTAACTACGATTTCGTTAAATGTACCACCCCACCCCTATACCTGCGATCTTTAAGAGTTTTCTACCTGATAACATCGCAAATTATTAGTTTTTAAAAATATGGTTGGAATTTCATAAAATTAAACATTTATGAATTTGACATAACTTCTTCATTGGTTAGCTTCTAAGTGATTGTGAATAATAAAAATAGTTATTTAATTGGGTGAATTTTTACCCAAGTATATTCCCAAGATCAGCCAAAATACGCTTAGGTGTCAATATAGACATTTCCAAATATTATCATAATTAATTATCGAGCACAGCAATGTTTGTATGGTAAACGTTTTTTCTTACATTGCTTACATTTTCTTACAATTGATACATTAGGCCTTTATTATCGAATTACGGCTCAGTTTTTTAATAGTCGAGTTTGTCTGTCTCAAGTGTAGTAGAGTTGTCAAAATATATGGAAATACAAATTTTGCTTAGAAATAGGTGTATTGTTGGAAATTAAAAAATTTAATTATAGGAAACCATTGTCTCTAAGTAATTACCTACAACGCCCATAAGTCCATAACAATATTAAAGGACTTATTCGTTCAAAAACGACCACCTCTTTCTGGATGCTCTGGTATTCAATTCTTAAAAATTAAAGGGAATTGCATAAAAACTACCAAACATTAATCTTTTAGTCCAACTACCTATTGTTAACTTTTTCGCACAATGGTAGTCATATTTATTAGCCCTAATATAACAAGAAAAGGTCGGCTCTAGAGGAGAGGTTAGGTGAGCTTCTGTTAGGTCGTAAAAATCCAAAGGATGGTAAGGATCTTTAACACTTAGGCTTAGAACACTGTGACCTAAAAGTTTTCAATTAAAACTATTTTATAGTTTAACTGGGGGAGACCCCTGCTCCGCACGCCAACCCCCGATGGAAACTTCTAAAAAGATATGGTGTTTTATCTATAATAAATGTGTAGGATAATAATAACCTCAAAAAAAAGATGATAAATAATGTTAAATGTTCAAATCAAATTATTTCGTATATTTTATAACAACAGTTATAATAAAAGTTAAAAGAACCAGTAAGGCTCAGGTGTAGGCCAACACTTAATCAAAACCCTTACCAAAAGTTACCATCAATTACCGTATATTATCAGTAAATAGGCCTACTATAATATGTCTTATTTATTTTTAATTAGGATGTAATATAGTTTTTTTTTAATTTTTAAATTCCTTAAAGCAAGTTTTTATTGGTTTATGTGTGTTGAAACATGTGTTGGTTGAGCCTAGGCCTAACTTAAAATATTATGTTGTACTAAAAGCTGGACATCTGAATCAACTGTTTTATCTGTTATTTTAATCAATTGGTTGCTATGGTAATGGATGTAAATACATTCAAGAAGATGTTTTTTCAGTCTAGGCCTAACCTAAAATTATGTTTAATTTATTTTACCTGCCTTAGCGGCAACATACACACATGATTTATGTTTTTGTGCACATCTTTGAATGATATAAGTTTCATCTTTCAATTGTTGTTTTTTAGTTTTTAATAATGTTGCTTATTTATTGGTACTAAAGCTGTTAGGCATTATGTGTTTAACGTCCAACTTGATCCTGTGGTTTTTTTCGTTGAAAGATACTGGCCACTAATGATTTTCACTAAGCCAGCTGATTCCTTTTGCTACAATTATTGTTTGTTCTTGGATGAACAATCACGTGTTATAATAATCAGCTGGATAGGGAAACTTAAAGTGATGATACAATACGTTTTAAAAAATTCTTTTATTACATTCTAAATGAAATTATTTCAAAAATGTAAGTAAATTGTGCAAATATAGAATGATTGATCTTTCATTTAAAACAAACCGCGTGTAAAACGGTTCAGTGGAAACCTCAAGTGAACTATTCAAAGAAGTGCAAAGTTAAATTTTACCTCATGTTAAATCTCCATAAGAAAAGTTTATTTTCCATTTTTGACCCAATTAACATAAATATTTTCAAAATACAAATAAAACCTGCACATATAGGACAGCTAACCTTTGTTTTGGTACAACCCGCATGTAAATCGGTCCAGTAGAACGGTCAGGCTCGCTGTCATAAGCTTTAACATTTTCCCCTATGTTAAATCTCCACAAGAAAAGTTTATTTTCCATTTTTGACCCAATTAACATAAATATTTTCAAAATACAAATAAAACCTGCACACATAGGACCGCTAACCTTTGTTTTGGTACAACCCGCATGTAAATCGGCCTAGTAGAACGGTCAGGCTCGCTGTCATAAACTTTAAAAATTTTCCCTGTGTTAAATCTCCATAAGAAAAGTTTATTTTCCAATTTTGACCCAATTAACATAAATATTTTCAAAATACAAACAAAACCTGCACATATAGGGCCGCTAACCTTTGTTTTGTTACAACCCGCATGTAAATCGGTCCAGTAGAACGGTAAGGATCGCTGTCATTAGTTTTGCAAAAGTTTTTTAGTATATAAGAAGATATTAATGACAAAATAATTTATTTTGGGATAATCACGTAGCCTGGTCATAATTATAAATTAGAACTCTAATTTTCCTTATAAACAAAGAATAAACTATTTAAAATATAATAATAATATCAACATATTTTTACATTAATTTGTTTTCTTAAAACCTTAATATTTGAATTCAAACAGTTTGAATAGCCAGAGAAGATATAATGTGGTGCAATATATCATTATATGAAAATTTTAAAATATAATTTTCACTAATGTACCCAGTTTATTGTATTTTTAAAATAACACATTATAGTATATTATCCTCTTAAAGTTGTAGTATTCTTCTTTATTAAAGCTTTATTTAGATCTACAAACCACTTCATCATTAAAATTAAATTTTGTTAAACCTTTCCCAGATAAAAAAAAACGTATTTTCTCACAAAAAAACTAATTTTCAAAAGTGTTGTTAATTTGTGTTTTAAAGACAATTTAAGTTTGGAGACTACAGAATAGTAACCATATTGCTAACAATATTGTGCAAATAAATATTTTTAAGTTCAAATTAGAAGAATAAAAGACTTTGGCGAATACGCATGGAGTAGAATATTTCGAAAATAATATGTGATAACAAATAGAATCAGGTTTTAATTATTTTGTAACCATATTTTTTTATCCCACTTGTACGGCTTTACTGCAATTATTGAACTAACAGACTGAATACCTCGTGTATACGACATTGAAGACAATCTTAATTATTTTTTTGCAGCTTACAGTGGTGTTATTATATATTTATGGATATTAATTAAATATCCCTTGCTGAGGAAGTGTGTAAGCGGGAAAAAAATAATATTTTTTACTTTAACAGTTTACGTTTTCACAATGATTGAATGAAACCCCGAACCACAAATAGAAGGAACAAAAAACAATAACAAAACAATTTAATGCAAAGTTAAGTTATTTCAATGACATAGTTATCATCCTCAGATGGCTTTAACACTACTTTAACAACATTGTGAATTTGTCGCCACAGTGCTCTTTAACTTTTGTAAATAGTTTTCGTCTTGATTTTCAAAATTTAAATTCAGAACCATATTCATAAACATGACCCACTACTAACACTAGCACTAGTTTAGTCTGTGCTCAACAAATTTTAATTTTAGAGATTGCTCTGAACGTATAAAATATATAACTTAGATGAGTATGCATAAGATTTTAGTTGCTGTATATTTATTTCCACTAAGGCTTATTCCAAACTTACAAATAAATAATTTTAGTACTCAAATGTTTGTAAACAAATTCCCCATGCAAACACCAAAAATTTGATATCACACAAAATAAAATTTACAATGAAGTGATCGACCATTATCCAAACGAAAGAAAGTTTGTCCACACTAGATATTTAATAATTCTCTAAAATATTTATTATATTAATACGTTCCAAAGTGAGACAACTAAGGGAAGCTGTGCAGTTACACAATAATTTAAGTAGAAATAATACAAGACTTTGCCGGATACGCATAGAGAATAACATTCTAAAAATCCGCTTACAGTTTTAAAGTTGAACTTTATTACATTCAAACTTAAAATACAAAAACAGGTGAATAGAAACTAGTGTTGGAGGTCATGCCCATCTATGTCGATATGAACCCAAATTTTACAACTTAGTTTGCACATTTTTACTTATTTATATATTTTAATTAATATTTAACGTAATGTTTTAAATAACAACATTAAAACGTAACAACGTAATGCTCTAAAGCTTCTTTCTTTATTTTTATACAGTGTCCCCGAACTCTCTGGTCCCTTTTTGTTGATTTGTTCCTGGGATCGAGACAAAAATATTTCACAATACTGTATGAACACGCTTACTTCAAAAAAAAAAAAAAAAAACGGTGCTTACTTTTTCATCTGTATGTATACATTTTTTACTAAATAATTAATATCTAGAGAACAGTTTGACCGATTGAGTTCAAACTTAACGTGAAGTTTAACCCAACAATAATCTATTGCAAGGAAAATAAACAATTATATATCTAACAAAGCGTTTAAAAATGGGTCTGTCTGAAAATATCATGAAAAAACCCTAAGTTACCCGAAAACCGTACATTTTAACAAAAAATGTCAAGAGACCTTTTTTTAGCCCTTTTAATTCACTATCGGTTAGTGTAATGTTTAAAACATCCGGATAAAGGATAATAGTTAAGTTATGTGTAATATTTGGTTTGTTCAACCCGGCATCCTATACCAACACGATAAGTATAACAATATTGTATGTACATATGTTGTTAGTATCTTAAAGAACGGTTTGACTGATTGAGTACAAACTTGACATAAAGTTTAACTTAACAATGGTTTATTTTAAGACATATTAAGGTTTAAATCCAATAATGCTTTTAAAAATGGCGGCTGTTAGAAAATTTCAAACTTGAATTACCCAAAAACCGTACATTTTAACGAACAATTTCAATACACCTTATTTTGTAGCCCTTTTAATTCTCTATCGGATAGTGTAACTGTCAAAACAATCGTATGAAGGATAATAGTTAAGTTATGTCTAATACATGGTTTGTTCAACCCGACATCCTGTACCAACACGGTACACATACAAAATTGGTGTGTAAGTATGCTGTTATTATCTATAACTTAACTATTATCCTTCATTCGATTGTTTTGAATGCAACACCATCCGATAAAAAGGCTACAGAAAAGGTCTATTGACATTCTTTGTTAAAATTTACGGGCTTTGGTTAATTCATGTTCAAAATTTTCAAGCAGCCGCCATTTTGAAACGCAAGATTGGATAATTGTTTATTTTTCTGACGTTAGGAGACTTTATGTCAAGTTTGAACTCAATCTTTCAAACTGCTCTGTAGATATTAATTATGTTGTAAAAACACATACAGACAGACAGACGAAAAAGTCAGCACCTTAGACCCCTGTTTATATTGTGAAATATGTTTGTCTTGATCCCAGGAACAAATCGACAAAAGGAAACCAGAGAGTTCGCGACACCTTGCATACCGTAGTTGACTGACCTGTTATGGAACTAGCCCTAAGGGAGACCTTTGTTTGTTTTACGAGGGCAATAAAACCTAAAAATAATGAAAAGAATTGCCGAAATTTACTAAAGACGCTGCTGTGAAATGTTTCATCTATTTAACAATATTTAAAATATTCCCTACAATTTTACTTAAGGGTCGGCTCTAGTAAAACAGAAAGCATCCTGCGACTCCAGCGTATCGGCGGTATTTTACGCGGACATTGCTCATCCTAAATCCATTTAAAACTCGCAATTGTTCAAATAGCGTTTAAAAAAATGCCAAATTCTTGGGGACGAAATTCTTCATGCGAATGGCTTGGTAGTTTTCTCTATAATTAATAGTGACAACATAAAAAAATATTAAAAATCAATGTTTTAAATTGTTAATAAATATTAAACAAAATGTTTTTTTTAGTTTTGGAAAAGCCATTTGCATGCATATTGACCATAGCTTTAAAATGACATATCGTTCATAATCATCCGATCAAAATTAACCAAAAAATTTTAATTTTAATTTAACATTGGTCTTATGGAGTGTCAGCCAACATGGCCGAAAGCTAGAGCCGACCCTTAATGTTCTTACTTTTCTATGTTACTTATTTATAGTTTTCCTCTTTTATAACTAATCGAATAGTTTATTTGAACTCGAATTTGCCTAATATTTTTTATACGAGTACTTATTACAAATATTAAAAAAACTTATTTGATTTCATCAAAATAGTTGTTCTTGAAAAGATTATAACAATGCTTGTGACTGCTTTACAAATCTGTAATACAAATTTGAATAAATTTTGTCTTTAATCAGATCATCAAAAAGTACATTAAATATTTTGCCCATGAAACATCGATAGGCTAGTGCCCATAAATCATAATATGTCGATTATAATTCCCCTAGTATAAATATTCCCGAAACTTAACTATGTTACTTTCTAAATTTCATAAAATATCTTTTCAAAATCCTATTCTATTTATATGTCCTATTTTAAAATGGCCACCTTCCAACAATCAAACCTTTGTCTTTTTTATTTCCCAGTTTGAGTAGGCCTATTGGTTGGTCTAACTTTACTGTACTATATGCAGTTTTTCGGCCAGGTAGAATTCTTGCGATAAGAGTATAGCTTGACCAGGCGGTGCCGGTGGACCATAAAGTTTAAAGGCCGCTCTTTTGTGTGTTTGTGCATGCGATCAGTCCTGCGATATAAATAAGTCAGTATGCGTTGGTTTTCTATAGATGTAAAATAGACCTACATGCTTTTGTTTTTTCTAGACACGTCAAAGACATCTAAGAATGTCAAACTTTTGTCTTTTTATATTTGTTTTGTTAACCTAATGCTAGCCTAAAACTCATACAAATTTTCTGAACTTTCTTTAAATATATTTTTAATATATTTTTGTGTTAAATATATTTTTTATATTTTGTGTTAAATATATTTTTGTGTTATTTTCGTCAAAAACGAAAGCTGGTAAAGTCAAATAGATTGAGGGTGTTGATTGCTAAGGCTTTTTGCAATATCTCTTTTTGCAACTGAGTAAAAATTTAATAAAGTTTACTATTTTGTATTATTTATCATACGTTTGGCGGACAGGGTATCCCCCACCCCCTTAAAGCACTGCTACAGCAAAAGAGAAAGCAACCGGCGACTCCAGCGCTTCGGCCTATAGCAGTGGTTGCCTCCTACGAGCGCCCTGTCCTACGAGCGCCATGGCCATCTAGCGCCCACTCTCGGGTTGACGAGGGTCAGAGAGGGGTTGACAGGTATAGGAGCTTTCCAACGAGCGCCGCATTTCTGTGTCACCCCCTTCGACCACCTGTACTTGTTAGTA
>JAGFPH010018954.1:456-15775 GCA_018207615.1 Philaenus spumarius
CACCCAAAAAAAAGGGGGCGTGGCCCAAGGTCAATGACCTTCCCCCACCACTTCCGGCGCCATATCACCCCAGACTCTACTTGTAGCCCTTTTGATTCGCTTTCGGATGGTATAACTTTCAAAATAATCGGATGAAGGATAATAGCTAAGTTAAAGATAATAACAGCATATGTATCCTACATACAATATTGTTGTGTTTACTGTGTTGGTATAGGATGCCGGGTTGACCAAACCAATTATAACAGTACGATTTTTTTAACCGTGCCCTCGGCTCGGCTAGCGCTCGGTGGGCTAGCGGTGTAGCGGGGAGGGATTGTAAAGGCAGTTCCACAAACTTCGAATAAACAAAAATGATTGAATAATTATTCGAATAAAATTATTGAAATAAAAACTACTTGAATGAGTCATAGACTACTTGTCTCTTGTTCGAGTATTCGAATAATAATATTGTGGTGTGGTTAAGGTAAATGCCAGACACCAAGTAGGCCTACTTCCCCCCCAGGCAGGAAGTTTTCCCGGAATCTAACTTCAGACATCCGTACCGAGCAAACCGTAAGTCAAACGAAAAAATGTTTCAAATAAAATATTTAATTTGGACCTTTATCTAAAACTTTCTTGCGAACACTTTGTCTCTGACCAACAAATAAAAAACTTTCCAGCGGTGTGAAAATTTCATGTCATTATTAATTAAAGTGCATTGTTGTAATATTGATTTATAAAATATGAAATATGTTTTGTAATTGATTTTCTTTTTTATCATACGAACCGTATGGTTCTTACCTGCGTATCCGTGAAAGTTTCAAAATTTTACATCACTGCTAAGTGTATTAAATGACAGTGTTATTGAAGCTCGGTTTTCGCTGTTTCACGCTGTTTTCTTGGAGAAAACTAGAGTAGACAGAGCGATTTCTAACGTTATCATTCAGGTTAGTACAATCGTGGCCGAGGGCACGGTTAAAAAAATCGTACTGTACACATGTTTATATGAACTTTTTTTCTTATTTTTGGCTACAGAATGATCTACCGAGAAATTGCCGTATAGTTCTATAATCATATTTTAAGTATACACTATAAAGTAACAAATGGAAAATACGTATTAAAAATTGCATTACAGCTCACGTTGGTCTAAGACTTTAAATCGCTTTAAATAATAAATTTAACTATTTTAGGCACTTGTAAACTATACTTTACAAATAAGAACTATACTTTATAAATAATTACCTCTAATGCTTAAGATTTCAGTAAATTAAAACAATAAATAGGTATTTATAAACTTTATTTTATATCATAAGGCTTAGGCTCAAGAAATAGTAAATGTTATAGCTTGGATATCCAGTTTAAAATATTTCCAATTATTTAACAACATAGTAATTTTTGTATCTGTACTTGTTATATTACTACCAACAGAAAAAAAAGTATACAACGACATACTCGTCGTTTATATTTTCAAGATGAAATTGTTTTTTTCTGCCAGTTTCCCTAAACAAATAAAAATGTGGTGGATTTTATGCAAAAATCTTATGCACAACATAAAAATCGTCAAATTGATCTAAGAAATTCTAAAAATATTAATAATTTTAAAAATACCTCTTTATACATTAGTAAAGATGTAATCTTTGTACTAGTTATTACTATCATTTACTTTTATATTATCTTAGTACTTATATTCACTTAATACACATAATATTATACAATATTTTTGCTCAGTTTTCCTTTAATTAAAAAACTTACGTCATTGAAATTCAAGTCACACAAAATTTACGTCCTTAACCTAGATTACTTCAGCTTAGATTACTTCTTGAATAATACTGTCAACGCTATTAATTGCACCCTAAAATGTCAATTGCAATTTTTTATTTGAATCTAATTAAATGTAAAAATTGTAGATTTAATAAATACGTTCATAAACGTTTACTGGAAACATTAAAAAATGTATATATTTAGTTGTGTCGGTTAACAATTTAAATTGATTGGCATTTCGGAAATAATAAAACTTGCTCAGCAACCCTAATTAAAAAAAGAAAGAACAAAGTTAGCTGTGTCCAGTAGTCGTTTCTACCTGAGTTAGCCTACACGCTTAAGTCTAATAAATGATTGTTTATTCCTAAAACATAATAATATGAGTGTTAAGTTCGTGTGCTTTAATGAGTAATTAAATTTCACCTAAGTTATTGACTCTTAAGTCGTGTTTCATTTACAAAAGGTACTGAAAAACTGCCAATCATTATAAATGGCAACGTTTATTTCTCGAAGAGCAAGCGAATAGCTTTAGTGAATATTTGGTTACTAGGGATATTAATCTCGGCATCATCGTTTCGGATTTAAATCATAAATAAATCTGAATATGATTTTGTTATAAATGACTCTGATGTCACCGAGATATATGTTCTTGAATGGTAAAGGAAAACTAAAGAAGGTTAATATGGTGTTATATTTACTTTGGAAAATAACAAACATGGTAAAACAAACGACCTACCCATTAAGACCACATTAAGATCAACTTCCCAGTTATGTCGTACATTATACTATTGATAATTATAATAATATTATATTAGGTATTATAAGTAATGCAATATTCAATTAACAGATTTTAAGTAGGCTTGGTTTTGTTAAGTTTTTTGCAATTAAAAATAACTTCAAAATTAGAACTATTACACAAATTATCGAAAGATACATGAACAAATTATTAATCTCATATTCTAAAAGTGCTCGAAATACTGTAGTTATAAATGTAAGTACGGACGAATGAATCGAACTTCCTTTTATAAAATACCACTACACTTATTTGGAGGTCATAATTTTATCAACATTTCAAATTTTAAGTTTTTTCTCATCAAAATTTACACGTGATATCCTAGTTTATAATGTAATTTTAAATCATTAATATTGGTCTATGCTGAGCCTACGTAAAATTGTTACGAATTGAATTAATAAAGATGGTAAACCTAATAAAGCTGTTACATGTCCTAACAGTTAAAGTATTAGTTAGTTGATGTAATAGTAACAAACATACAAATTTCAATATATGATTTTTAGGTTGTCCATTGAAAATGAAAATTGTATAGTATATTTGCTTATTTTGTTTAAAAATGTCACACTTAGTGCAGAAGTTTGTTTTGTTACAGTTTTAAAATAAGCTCCATCTAATGGATAATTACATATGATTTGAACATTATAACGATCATAATGCGCATGCGTAAGCAAAATGGACGTTTCTAAAATAGCGTACTGTCCGAATTTAATAAAATGCCTACATCACATTTAAACTTGAACTGGACATATGAGAAATAAATACTAAATAAATAACAATAGAACACAATTTGTCATAACAAAACGTTTAATATTTAAACGCGTTTTGATGACCAAGTCCTCATCATCAGTGATGGTTACAGTTGCAAACTTATAACTAACTGCGTTCTGTTTTTATTTATACAGAGTGTTCATAAAAGTCCTTTAATTATTTTTGTTACTGAAAATAGTTAACAAAACTTTGTATGTATCTTATGTTGCATAAAAGTACAAATTTTGTGACATAACTTACCCTCTATGATTTTGGGGGCTTAGGGGTTTAAGGTTGTTAAACATTTCAAATATAAAAGTAGGCTATGTAATACACCATTGAGAGGCTTATTAAAAGAGAAACAAAGTAATGATATTTTTTATTATAACACCAAAGTAATGATATTTTTTATTATTATGTTATCATTTCAACTTTGTATTCATTTGTAAAACGGTAAAACTGAGTGCTATCACAACAAATATCAAGCGCAAAATGAGGTACATGAAAGTGGTACTTATCAGTTACGCATACAGTAGAAAAAGTCAGGAACAAAGGTCAAGGGTTGTATTCCCGGGTTCCATTTACTTTTGTATCTAAAGTTTTTCAAGTAGCCTACACATAGAAACTCAGATAAATTAGTATTATTGTACTACATTTGTTTACAGTTTCTATTTTTAAAATGTGTTACATATAACCTCAACCTAAAACTTACTTATTACTAATTGTAACAAATTAATAATCTGCATTGATGTTATGATACAAATATCATTTTCCAGAACTTTGATTGTCCATTACTTTGAAACAAAGCTAGATACTAACCACTATTTTCCCCCATTCTGTTTCTCTTTAGTAAGCTTTTTAATGGTGTATTACATTTTGATGTAGTAAACCCCCTCAAAATCAAGCCCGCCAAAATCATAGTGGTTCAGATATTTCAACAAATTTGTCCTCTTATGCAACACAAAATATAAACAAATTTCGTTTTCAGTAACACAAATAATAAAGGTTGTTAAATTCACTTACAAGCACTCTGTACACAAATGTCTTTCTGGTCGTATTGACTATAATTCGCTTTCATTGGCACGTCAACGAAGTAAATACCAAAAATATTTATTAATTTTGTATTAAATACCCATTTTGAAAAGATAAGAAACATAAAATATTTAGTTACGAGTGTGTTAGGCTTGTTGGTGTTGTAACAAAACAATGGACATAGAAAACGTACAAATCTTTTTTCTAATTTTGAAATATTTGTAGATACGATCAAAGTTTTAATAAAAAAAGTTCTGCTTTAAATTACATTCAACTCGTCGACCTACAATTACATCCGAAATACTTGAAATATAACCTTGTCAACATTTTATAAATAATTGAAAAGATGTCTAAGGTGCACAAGTTGGACATTGTTTGAAATGGTAAACTCTTTATTTTCTAATTTGAAAAATAACAATTTCAAACAAAACTATTACATTTAGGGCTGCTACATTGAAACCGGGACTAGGTAAATCAAACCTTTTTTTTTAAATATTTACTTTTAAAATACATTTAAAGTTTTGATTTTTTTTCTTAGCTCCTGTAATGCCATTATGATCAATGAAGAAGAGAATGATATGGTATAGTACAGGTTAATCAATGCAACTGTGGCAAACTTTGCTTAGCCTTTAGCATCTAGGCAACTCCGCTTACCTAAAAAATACAAAAGCGATTAAAATTAAGTTATTTTCAACTTATGTTTACATTTGATCATTTTTGAAAAACTACAACCAACGCCTAAAATATGCCATTTACGACTAAAATTTTTATTAAAGTGTATACCCTACATTCTTTATGTTCAAGATAGTGGGTTTCGTATGAAACCAAGTGTCTAAAGTTATGTGTTGCTAGTGAATTGTACCGCAGGTGAAGTCTGTTGCAGCCAGTATAAATATTGTAGGCTTATATTTATTTTTTAAGGGATAATTCCTCGTCTAAGTACGTATTATATTGGGAAAATGCGAAACACTCTCCGTAAAAGTATTTGTTTTTAAGGTGTACGAACCCAGACCAATCCTTCGTGAAAGTATTTAGTACGAAGGTCAATAGTATACGATCCTACGCCAAACTCTCGTGAAAATATTTGGTATTAACGTCTCTTTTACGGTGTAGAAACACAGGAAAACCTATAGTGAAAGTATTTGGTGTGAAGGTCCCTTTTATGGTGTACAAACCCAGGCCAAACCAATATGAAAATATTTCGCATTAACATCCCTTTTATGGTGTCGAAACACAGGTTAATCCCTCTTGCAAGTTTTTGGTACAAAGGTTGCTTTTATGATATACGAACCAAGGCCAATCTTGTAAGAAAGTACATATTGCATGGACGTCTCTTTTATTTTGTAGAAACTGATAGGGTTAGGATTTCTAGTTCCCTTATCACCCGGGTTCAAACAATATACTTTACTATGTTAGTAACAAAGGGACAGATCAATAAAAACAATGCATTAGTGGTTCAGTGGTAATACTTATCTCTCTATATTTATTTATACAATGCAATGATACAAATACATACGATCTGACACATTAGCCTACACTTATACTACATACGTCTCTTATACTAGGTATTGACCTTTATAAGACAGACTGGATTACGGTATTGGCAACTAAAGCGTGTTATTCTTATGTGAATAACCCCAAAACTCTGAATATAACGTGACTCTAACTATAGACTGAAATACTTTGGTTTGCTCACCCGGTATGTTGTCACTTGAGATCTCGATGATCCAAACCTCGAGCTGAATTCCAAGTCTCGATTTTCTGGCCGCACTTTGCACGACGAACCGGCCCAACTTTTCCGGCCTAACACGCTAATAACAGACTGGCCTAACTCGCAGCCCCTCACTGGTCACCCGACCACTCCACTCTGGCCCATCGACCACAATCCTCTGGTCTAGATTCTAGATTCGGATTGTACTTTATAACCCGTCTAGCTTCCTTGTTGTCATCTTAAAACAAACCAAAGCAAAGCGAGTTCCGTGTTCCGCGTTTAACGAACTCTCCCGCGACCTCGCTAAAACTTCCGTCTTTATACCGTATTTCCTTGTCCGTCTATCTTTAGATGTAATACCTTAACATCTAAAACACTAATTCTAATAACTAATATACTAAAACATATTCTTACTATACCCTGCAAAACATAACAAAACCCAGGATAACCCTTCGTGAACGTCTTCTGCAACGTTCCTTTTAAGGTATAGCATACACTGAAATAATTTTTCGTATCTCACTGAACACTGTAGAAACCATCCAACAAAATCTATAAATACATTTGCATATCCGCTCAAGCTCGAAATGTTAAAACTGGTATAATATTCCTTTTTACAAAGTAGGAAGTAGATAAGAGTTTATATTTCTATTAAATAGTCTGAAATTGAGAAAGAGTATCGCACTATATTGATCCGCTTAATTTATTGAACAATATCTTGTTTTGCTTTTAAGTTTGGATATTTTTTCATTGCAATCATAATATACATTCAATGCTTGTGAGTACTATTTATATATTAAATATTACAGATGATAGGTCTAGTATCAAAGTTTATTTGTTTATAAACTTTTAACGTCTCTAGTTCATGTCAGTAAGAGCAATTAAGATGGGGAGTAGCATATAGTAAATCCAAAGCTAGTAACTAGGTTCAAACCTACTCAAACATGTTGTTTTTTTCCAAATATAGAGTTTTTCACCTCTCAGCCATTCTACACAGAAGATCAAACAGTTGTTTTCCGATACAATTACCATCGTTTAGTTAATATATTGAATTTTGTTTGCATTCGTGTTGTAAATATAAATACATTTCCAGTTAAATTTGTTTTATACTTGTTTTTAATTTGTTTTTACATTTTAAGCATAATAGTACAAAATTACTACATAATGAATTTATAATAGAAGTAGGTGATCTAATAATAATATGTATATAATTATAAGAAATTGAGTTTTTATGGGACTGAAAACTATAGAACAAAATACGAGTATTTTCAGAAATTCCCAGAAAAGCTTAGGAATAACTTTTCTAGTTATTACACATTAAAGCTGGGAACCAAAGATATTGTATATATTTTTACAATTTGTTGTATTAATACTTGAGTTAGTATCAATAATACTATATAATACTTATGTGTTAATTAGTATTATGTAACAAGAGTGGATCAATCTGTTTCAACTTGATAACAAATGCTTTTAGCCAATGACAAATATTCCAAAGAAGTTCTATTCAGTCCAACTATAGACACAAAGATAGACATCTTTCATTACATTAGATCCTAAAGAAATGTATTGTATGGAGTACAGGGAAGAGGGATTTCTTCGACTATCAAAATCTCGATATGTGATAATCTCAAACTATAAGATCCCTTATTCTGACGGAGTCAACAGTACACGTGTTCAGTCAACAAAGATTGTTTCACTTGCCGTCTTCACATTTCCAATCTTTCCAAAGTAAATGAATCACAAATACGCTACTCTTGAATAATAATAAAACAAAAAGTATTTATTTCAACAAACTCTTGAACCTTGTTGTAATCTTACTCATTCCTAACTACAAACACAGATATAGGTATCTTTCTTTAGATTTCGGAAAAATGGAGTGTAGGGTTTACAGTGAAGAGGGTGTAATTGTTGAAAATTGTTAATATGTGATAATATAAACTATGAGACCGTATATTGTGACCTTTACATTTCCAATTGTTTCAAAGAAAATGAACTACAAATAAACTAGTCTTGACAATAATAGATCAAAAATTTATTTCAAAAAAAGTATTTATCAACTTTAAAATGTATTATAAATGTAGGAGTTCGTTCGACACTCAAAGGCCTGATTTGTAATAATCTCAAACTGTGAAAACGTGTATTCTGACAAAATTGCATTCAATCAACAAATTAATTTTCAAATAAGTCTTCATATTTCCATTCGTTTCAAAACCAATGAAAGAATATAAAAAAAATAACAAGAAGAAATGTATTAAAATGCACAGTATAGTTATAATAATAATAAACACGAATAATATTCTACATTTACAATTTAACAACAATGCTCATATTATGTGGAGTTGTAGATTGAACAGTTTTTTGAATAAATTTTACACGATGATAACTGTAGGAAGTTGTTTTATTTAGAGCAAGTATATAAACATACATTTTGTATTGCTTGATATATTGAATTTGGTGTTCAACAAATACCATTATTTTAATAAACAAGTAAATAATATTAGTATATTTTTCACTTTGTATTATTTATCGCATAAGTAAAATGTTTACAACACATTGCAATATGTCTACGAAGGAAAGTACAAGATCAAACTAAAACAAAATACAAATCAAAGGAAAACCCATATACATTTTTTTCAAATACTTAGCGAAGCTTCTACAATGTCTTACAAGTCATTCTCGCAGATTCTGGTTCAAATTATGTTTGACCTGTATAACGTAAGAGGTTATACAAATTTGGAATGTTCATGCCAGTAGATTAGTTCAGCACTTAGAGGTGTTACAGCCATCATCCCATGTATACTAAGGTAGACGCTATGATACAATATAATATGCTTTGAGAAAGATTTAACGAAGGTATACGTTTCGTATAGGTGGGGAAATGATAATGGCAGAACTAGTTTGCTGACCCTAAAATTAAATGTATCAAAGCCTTTAGCCTTTGAGGTGCATAAATAAAATATTTGTTTTCGAAAAACAACAGGGGGAACATGTTTATAATCTATATTCGTTATATAATATGGCAAACATATTCCAACCGAACCTGTTCAACTGAATTTGATAAGACTTGCGTTTTATCATGAAACTGATACAATCATATACCATCACTCTGCTTGAAAATATTTACGTAGTATATATAATTCGGGTAAATATATACTCATTTATCTACTAACGTTTAGTTTTATAGATCATACTATCCCCTGCCAGTATTAATAATGATTACTACATCACAATTACATTATTCGGCTCAATAAATAAGTTAAAATATAAAATATTTGCTGACTATGTTTATATTCAACAGCATTAAGCTGATCTCCTCTTCAACTCCATCTCAATAATGATCAACTGTTTGCAATAGGAATTGGAATCAATATTGAAACAGGTGAGATGACGTCAAGTCCCGATACACCAAAGCTAATGAATAGAACAGATTGGATGGGAATACAACTCTGGACAACGAAGTTTACGCTGGGAAGAAAAATAACCGTCACGTTGCCACCATTACCTTCTATTTCCTCCAATCACTTTTGTCTATTTTATCCCCTTCTAAATGTGTTCCCTGCCAAGTGTGACGGCTACATTCCAGTTGGGCAAACCAATATAAATTCCAGTCGGGACTTTAGGGAATCAGATTCAGTTTTACTGTAACAGGTTCCGAGCTGGAGCTTAGGACTTATTGATTACGTGAGCGTGATACAGGAGGCTGAGTTCCGATGTATATAACCTTCTCTACTTTCCACCTGTACAGTCTCGAGAAGAAATTAAACTCTTCAAGTTCACATTAACAAAACAACACAAACTTCTTTCAACAATTATCCATATACTGCTTTTTACCATTTTTAACAAGATACATTGTTAAGCCATTCTTGTTTCTACAAACAAATTTAATAATTTATATTTCAGTAAAATTTAGTAATCAAATTACATGAATCCGGTTTATGGTGATTGAGCAATTTTGGTGCAACTTTATAACCGACGAGTATCAAACTTTATATGTATGTTAGTTTATTACTGCTACAGGTTTATGTTTGTGATCTTGTATGTGTTTGAGTTTTAGAACTCGCACTAAAACATAATTGTTCGCATGAAATTGGATCTTTATGTTCCTAGTCTGAGCTAACTAAACAAGGAAATTAATCAAGCAAATACATTATTTTTAACTGAGATACGGTAACAGTTAAACAGGTATAATATTTAAGGTTCTAAAGTTTAATGGATTTCATTCGCATATTGAAATTCCACATTATATTCAAAGTTACCTATGATTTTCAAAGGATTAGTTTTTCATTGTGATAGAACTTTTCAAACCTCATCTTGACCATACAATTTTGTACTAGTGCCATCGTACATCAGAATTGATGAATAATGGTAACACAAGTTTAGTGAAGGTTTTTATGCAAACGAATTAGGAATGTTTATAATTACCTAAAAGTTAGATTTTACATTATTTTTTGGTCGGTAAATTTTCTAAAACTTTGGATTTTGTTTATAAACTCAATGTTGGTCAAACATTATGCCATATTTCAAATCAAATACCAATTGAATAATAAACCTGATGTGTGAATTATGCAGCATAATGTGTCATACAACATATTTAGGATTGTGTGTTTTCATTATATTATATAGAGACTGTAAGCAAATATTATTATTTATCGTATTAAATGTAATTCTATTTAAGTCATCAAGAAATTATATGTAAGTTTATATTGGATAGAAGAACAAACTTGTCTACATCCAAAAACAATGAATAGGGTGAAAATAAATCAAATTAAATGTATGTATTACAATAAATTTAATACAATAAAATTACACATCTTAAATTTCCTGTTTACATCCAAACAAATTCTGTTATACAATAGCTAGAGAGAAAGAGAAAGAAACATGCATTAATAATTAGAGAAAATAGTTTATATATACACACTTACACAAATCAGCCGAAACAATTACATATATATTGTTAAAGCGTTTGCAGCTTAATTTAAATGTGCGGCAATAAAACGACACACGGCGAATAACTAATGTTAAGTCTTAAAAAAAAAGTTAAATAAATATTTTTAAATTCTTTAAAACAATATATTTTCATAGTAATAATGAATACAAACATTATAATGTCTACGTTTATTGTCGAGCTGGTGTACAAAAATACGTTCAAGTTGTGTACATCTTATTATTTTATAAATCATGGCTTGAGTAGGCAGATATTGCATTGTTACCGTAACACCCTAAAGAATAGAATGTTCATATTAATTGAAAGCAGGTGTTGTGTGCGTTCAAAATGAAAATAAAAAAGGCTTTTTACCACGGCAGAAATGATGCAGTCTCCAAGCGGTACACAATGAAAATCACGCGGAAAGGTCTTCCGAGTGCTATTATAGATAACAGGCTTTCTCCCTGGTTTTAACATTCACAAACTTGTAATAGAATTTACTCTATTATATAAGGTTATTGTTTTCCTTTAGATTTAACACACTCTGGAACATCCTGTATAAATCCTACTTTAAAATAAACTTCTCGGAAATTTTCCACTGCATGTTTACGATTTAAAGCTATAATCAATAACTAAACTCTTGGTCTAGCTCCTATTTAATTTTCCTCGTTTTACCTTACAGCATTATATTTAGGAGGAAAATGTTGAAGAACCAATAGGCACCAATGAAGGACAGAAAATATGGACGATTGAATAATATAGCGACAAATGCACATGTGCTTCGTATAATTGTTAAGAGTGTATGGTTTACTTTATTTGGCAACAGTCATTGTAGATATATTAGAGTTCAGTATAATACACAGAATAATCTGGATTAGGTTTAATATTGCATTGCTCACCGAATTAAGTTTATTTCTAATGATATATTCCAACTAGCATAAACCAGTTGTTTTTATTAATGAATTATAATATTATTAGTACATAATGATAAGTTTAAATTATTAATTATTTCTTGAGCATTACAATTTATTAGACGTTGAACATATTTTAGATGATATTCTTGTTTTCCAACTATGTAATAATAAATGTATTACAATACACATAACAAATAAACTCGGATCAAAAGAGTGTTATTTCAGTCCTTTTCGTTAAGTTAACAATCTTTCTAAACACACTAATACCAAACGGGATTTCCTCAGCTTACTGTTCATACGTCACTTCTTTTCTTCTGTTTAGCCTTCCCAGTTTTAACTATGAAAAAACATTTTTGGAGCGTGAAGCATAAAATATATAAAAGCTACACACAGTTATAAAATATACAACTGAATATTATATGTTTTACTAAATATTACAAAATGTATTCTTTAAACACAGTTTACACATTTTAACTTTTATGTATTTTTCTTTTACTTAATACCTAGTCATATATCATATATCTTTCTAAAACAAAACTAAGCATTAATGTGCGATATTTACTTGTAAAACTCATCAAGGTTATCAAATAGTTTGCCCGTCTAAAAACGTTGTAGAAATGATATTGTTATAAATAATTAATTTCATTTAAATTGTGTGCAGCAATGCGCCTAAAGTTATTGAATTTAGAAGGATGATGAAGACAACTCAAAATATAGGCATTATGTTAATGAATAATTCATGGCAAGTGCAACAGATGTTGAGCCTTTTAATTCTGTATAATTTGGCAGCAGCTTTACTTTAGTTGGAGTAAATGTTTGTGCTTCGTTTCTACTTTATCCAAACAAAATACATCGGCCAAACTAATTTGGTTTTTATATGCCATTGTCTTTTAAAGTCTATGAGTTCCGCATACCTTCGTTTAAGTGGACTAGTTTTGGCTCTAATAAAATTGTTGTATCTTTCTGCCAGTGCATTTAAATGTGTCTAATTAAAATACGTCGGTAATTCTGTTTAGTACTTTTGTCACTTTACACATTTGACGTGAACGGATGACCTTTAAAATATTTTATATTTTATTTTGTGAGCTATACTAGCAGTAAACATAACTATTCAATACAACTATATATCACTTCGTTAACAATATAAGTATGCATTTTCTTCCACATACATTTTCAGATTAATAAACCCAACGCCTGTTTCGTTAGTACAAGGGAATAAATATTTATTCGGTTATTATCGAATAGTAGTGTATTCATTGTCTTAGATAAGAGATAAAAAAAGAACATTGGCACAGATATTGCCTTTTGGCATAGTATCCGATTCATTTCTCATTAGTACATGACCCAACCTGATTTCTCTTTAACCAAACACTTATATAGTCATTGACTTTCTCTTATACATAATAACAGTTTTTAGAAATTCATCATTGTAGTTTCACTTCAATAATTTATTAATTTTGAAATTTTAATAACTAGAAAGAAAACATTTTAGAATAATATTAATTTTTAAAGTGTTATAAGAGTTTTCTGAATATAGTAAAACATAGTATCAGTAATTTATTTTGCAACGGTATAACGATACAGTATACAAGCTGACTATTTTAAGTGTGCCACCATTGGTATATCAGAAGCGACAGGATTTACAGGAAACTTAAAATGGGGGACTTCACCTACTTTTTAGTGGCCATTAAAAATATGAATTTGAAATTTCGAAAATATGGCGCCATTTTCCAATATGGCAGCCAACTTTCGAATTTATAATAGAAACCCCTATTTTGTATGACTGATTTTAATTTAAATACAATTTTAAGACCTTTTAATTCTTGGTGTTTTTTTTTTTTTTTATAAACTTAACCGTTTAGCCGCTAGGAGCGCTGAAAGTTTCAGAAAGTCTAAATTCGACAGTTATTAAAGAGGCTTATTTTCAATTTGCAAACAATAAAATTTAACTCAAAGTGAAATATGTTTTACAATGGAATGTTAAAAAGTTGTTGCAATTTCATAAATACTTTATTTTATACAAAAAACGTACTTAATTATGTTAAAAAATCGCTAACGCAATCACTGTGTATTGTGTAAGAAGATGTATTTATGTGCGCACGGGTGTATTTATGAAGATGGAGGACACTTTGAAAACCTGCTTTAAGATATAATTAATTAAGTCATCTTGACTGCCTTTTTGTGTCCCAAAACATTTTGTTGCTATGATACAAAGAAGTTTATTACAATACTATATGCACGCTTTATGATGTAGAGAAGAAATCCGTAAAATTATTGCAGTTGTCATGTAAGCTATTTAGGTACTTTTAACAGAATAGCTTTAACTTAAAACAAAAAACGTACTTACATTTAAATTCATTAATTATGACTTAAATCAGGTTTCCAAAGTGTCCTCCATCTTCATAAATACACGCGTGCGCACATAAATACATCTTCTTACACAATACACAGTGATTGCGTCAGCGATTTTTTAACATAATTAAGTACGTTTTTTGTATAAAATAAAGTATTTATGAAATTGCAACAACTTTTTAACATTCCATTGTAATATATATTGCACTTTGAGTTAAATTTTATTGTTTGCAAATTGAAAATAAGCCTCTTTAATAACTGTTGAATTAAAAGTTTTTGGAACTTTCAGCGCTCCTAGCGGCTAAACGGTTAAGTTTATAAAAAAATACCAAGAATAAAAAGGTCTTAAAATGACATTTTAAATTCAAATCCGTGTTTCCATAAGAAATTCGAAAGATGGCCGCCATATTGGAAAATGGCGGCATATTTTCGAAATTTAAAATTTATATTTTTAATGGTAACTAAAAAGTAGGTGGAGTCCCCCATTTAAAGTTTCCTGTAAATCTTGTCGCTTCTGATATACCAATGGTGGCACACTTAAAATAGTCACCCTGCATATCTATCCTTTATTATAATTAATATTTTATTGTTAACATTTCTTATTTTAAACATGGAAAGTATATTTAAATGAACAAAAACAGTTATTTTCTAACAGTAAAAACCTCTTTCAGATTAAATTTGTTTTAATGTTTTCTATTGCATAATTCATCATAAGATGATCACTAATTTAGAATTAGCAAACTATCCAATACGGAAAGTTTTTACACCAAATGTAAAATAATTTAAAAATATTTTGGCAATAAAAGTAAAATGTTAGCACATACCTTTAGAATAACAATCAATTATCACTGTACTTGTTCACCCACACCTTGTGTTTACACAAGGAGCATCAAGAGTAACACTACAAATCCGAAAATTTGTTATGTTAAAGAAAAGTGAAACAAAAAATGTGAATATGCTACATATTTATATATATGTAAAACATTTAATCTTACCCTTATTATATGCTTAATTGAAAATATATGTGAAGCAATATTACGACACTTTACAATGGTAATTAAGTTCATTAAAAATATCAATAAATAATCGCAATTAAAAACCAACTAAAC